>JAJKLI010000049.1:0-241151 GCA_023159215.1 Xylariaceae sp. AK1471
ATAATATATATTAATTTAGTTATAAAAACTGCATGTTTTATACAAAATAACAAATATTTATATTTTATATAAATCAAGTATATTATAGTTTTATTAATTAATAAGTTTATTTTATAGCTTTATTTTTATAATAATATTATTTAAAATATTAATAAAAAAAGTATAAATTATATTTATTTATTATATATATAAATATAAACCTTAATAATTAAAATTTTTTTAATTATTAGTTTTTTATTTTTTTTATGTTTATAAAACATAAAGTATATTATATTAACATTATTAAATTTAAGCAAAAATAACGCGCGTAAAAAGCTGTATAATTATTTTAAATAACTTATAATAACGTAAACATTGATATTTTAAGTACGAATTATATAATTAAAATATTTTAATATTTTAATAGTTTTAGTTATAGTTAATAAGTATTTTTTTAAATTTACGTTTTTGTTCACGATTTTATTAAATTTATTTTATAAATAATAAACTAATCAAAAAAAAAAAAAAAAAAAAAACTTTTAAATAATAAATAACAATAATTAAAAACTTTATAAGTTTTATACGTTAATAAATTATTAAACTATAATTAAAATTAAAAAAAGTACTACTAGTTTAGCTTTATACTAAAAAAAAACATACTAAGCTTTAAATATAAATATAAACATAAAATTATATATAATTAAATATTTAACGTTATAAAATAACTTATATTTATTAAAAAAAGCTGCACACGCGTTAAACATATTTAATAAATAATTATATTTATATTATACTAATAAACAAGTAATATATATAAAGATTTTATCACTTAACTTTAATTATAATATTTATAAAATTAGTAAAAATAAGCAGATTTAAATCAGAAATATATAATAGTTAATATAACTAATATAATTAAGCTGTTAAACCGAAAAATACAACGTTTACGTCTAGCTAAAAAACGTAATAAAATTAAAGCTAAAAAAGCTAAAAAAAATAGCGAAAAAAAAAGAACAGATTAAAAAATCCCTAATAAATAAATATATATAAAGTTTATATTATTACGATATATAAAAACGTTTATATCGTAATAAAAAAGCAACTAATTTAAAATAAAAAAATTCGGTTATATAATTAGCATTTAAAAGTTAAGTTAATTATTTACATATTTTTTCGTTTTTTACGTTCTTTTTATAAATAAGCAGATTTTTAAAACACGCATACTTTAATACAGAATTTAAGTCTTTTATTAAGTTATAAATTATTTACTATATAAGCTCTAAGTTAATTTAATTATGTCCTTTTTAAATACGTTCGTATTAATTAATATATTATCTAATTCGCTACTGCTAGATTCGCTAAATCCACATACTTAAGTAAAGTCTTTAACTTGTAGCTCCTTTTTTCCTGGTCTAAATAAGAAAGCAGCAACTAAAAATACTACTACTACTATATTCCGCATTATAAGTATTCTTTTCCCTAGATTACTAGCTTAGTTTAACACTTATATTTATTATTAAACTTTATATAAAGTTTAATATAAATACGCTTTAATAAACCAGCTATTTATATATATAAAGGAGTTTTCTTTTTAATACTTGCTTTAAGTTTTCTTTTAAATTAAGTTCTTTAATATACTTCCTAGTATACCCTACACTTTAAAGTAGATTTCACTTTATACCTCCGGGTAAATTCTCTTACAGTTCTTTGTTTTAATTAACTAGCTTGCTTAATATTTAACTTAACTTTATATTATAAACTTCTTTATTATAAGGCTATATATACTATAACTACGGACCCACTTATAATAATATATATAATATAAATAAATAAGATATTATATAAAACGTTAATAAAAACAATATAATAATTAAAAAAGCTTATTAAAAGCTAATATTTAATAAAAAGCTTTATAATTTAAAGTAAATAACTATAATTAAAACTATAAAGGTTAATAATTAAACTATTTTATTAACAATTATATTTATAAAAAAGTTAATATAAAAACAATAGTTTTTTAACCGATTAAATAATAAATATAAAAACTAAACTAATAAAAAAAACGTTTTTATATTTTATATAAAAATAAAAAATCTTAAAAAATAAAAAGTTTTAATTTTAAATAGTTATAACAGTTATAAAATATTTAAATTTATAAAACATATTTTTTTAACTATATATATTTTATTTTATATTTTTTTATATTTATTACATGTTTTTTAGCTTTATAATTTAAGCTTGTTTTTTATAATAAAACAGCTTTATAAATAAATATTATTAAATCTGTATATTTAATAATATTAAGCTTTTTTAATCAAGTTAAAGTTTTTTAAAACTTTTATAATTATTAAAATAACAGCTTTAATTTATAAAAAATATTAAAATTAAATTTAAAGCTATTAATATATAACCATGTTTTTATTTAAAACTATTAAATTTAAAGCTTATATAACTAAATAAATTTATAGTTAACGTTATTATTTAAAGAATTTTTACTTAAACTTTTAAACGTAAAAAAACGTTTAATTTCGTTAATATATTTATTACAGCTATAATTTTTAAGCTTAAAGGTTTTAAAAATTTAGTTTTTTAAATTAAACACTATATATAAACTATTTAAGCTTTAATTTACTTATAGTTTAAATATTGTTTTATTAACTAAATAAAAAAATTAACTTTTAAACTAATAAAATAACAGCTTTAAAAAAACGTAATAAAAAATTAATTATTTAATTAAAATAAACTAAGTTTAAAAAACATTATAAAAAACATTTTAACTTAAACAGTATTTTTATTAATATTTAAATAATGTTAAAAATTAAAAACTAGTTTTTAACACGATAATAACGACTTTAAAAGCGGGTAGTTTTAAATTTAAATAAAAAATTACCTAAATTAAGCTATAAAAACAACAAGAAAACGCAAGATTATATTATAGTTAAATCTACGTAAATAGCTTTATAATTAGTTTATTAGTTATTAAAATATTCTATATACAATATATGTAATAGCTAAATTAATACTTCGCGATTGCGGTAGGTTGTACTAGGGGTGGTCGTGAGGGGGTGGTTTGAATTATAATTATAAAGTATTCGTAAGGTCTTAATATATCAGGAGGGCTTGGTAATTACTAGCTGCTAATTATTAATACTACATGTTGTCCTTATACTACATACTAATTTCTTAATCCTGCGGATCGAATCATTAAGTCTTTTGGGGTCAAAGTGCAGCTTCTTGTCGCAGGGGTTCTCCTCGGGTGCAGAGCAATTGTGGCATTGTCTCGCCCTCGTGTCATCTAGGACGGTAAAGGCACAAGATGCCGGGATGCATGTCTTGTGTCTCTGGTGATTTAGCCTAGGGTTGAGAGCGGCAGAGTGAGCGATGGTGGGATGATCGATATGCTGCCGCTCTATGGTAACCGCGAGATTCCGGAACCAGTTGGGTCAAATACTTACCTGGACCACTCTCAGAAACGTCTGGATAATCTCGGGCTCTGTGATAGCGACGGGTAGACACTTAGTATCCCACGTCTTCTCGGAGCATGACGGATTCTCGCAACGGCCGGATATCGACATAACTGGAAAAGCTGATTCATCGAAGGTGACTCCTAGTTGACAACAATTTCGAGGTCTGAGTTTGGACTGTATAGTAGCCCGAACATGCCGGGGCGATCGCAAATGTTAAAAACATAAGACGTCCAGGTCCGTCTAAGCGTACTTTTAGCTAGAAAGGAGGATGGGATCTGAAGGGTTAGCTCGAAGAAAAGGCGGTATTTATGGAAAATCGAATGCCTCGGTCTAGAAGACCTGGAAGGTCAGGTAGGTAGATTATATATGCAAAAATCTGGCTATGGCTTGCTAAGGGCTAGCCTATATAGCTAATATAGCTAATTCCTCCAATTGACCTGATAGTGCGCAACAATTAACAACACAATCTTAAATTTCTTTATATAAGTCTAAACTTTTAGTTAACTGAAGTTGACTGAAGTTAACTTATAACTTTTTACTTAAATACATTATGAAAATGAAATATAAAAACTAGTTTAAACAACAGTTAGATTTCGATTTAAGTAAAGGATTAAAAGTGCTTAAACGAAAGCGTAGGGTAGAGCTATATATATGAGGGTTTGTTGCCCTTCGAAGGGTTAGCTAGGGCGTAATAAACTTGGATGTATATGTGTTCGTTACTCTGGGTAAGTGAACTTGCAGTTGCCACACTGACCGCACGACTTGCTCGACCAAACAAAAGAGTTCCAGTTACTGTACCACTGGCTACGGGTACTGTTCTTGCGCCAACGCCTCTGGTGCGGAACAATAGATTTGTTATATACAAGCGATCCGAATGAAACGTCAAACGATTGCGACTTCACCAGAATCTCCGGCACTATCCGGAAAGTTGTCTCAAAAACCAATATTTCGGGAAAGGCGCATGTAGGGCGGACGTTTTCGTTGTGTTTGTAGTAATATGGGAAAGACCAGGTAAGATTCACCGTATCATTCGTCTGCTGGCTAACAGATAGCACTTTCATGAGATCTTCAAGAAACGATGCCGTAATCCTACTCTTCTCATTGTCAAAATCCCACATAGAAAGTGTCATTGGACGGACAGGCGGGGAGTGCATATTGAGGCCGGCCTTTTTGAACATGTTCGAGTCTTGGCCATAATCGTAAAAGTAGATCGGCTGAGGGCCGAAGGCGCTTGGTTCCTTATGGTCAAATCAGTCACTGTATTGGCATTACAGTCGAAGCTCTTAGTCACGTACTAATGTTCCAGGCGCACCATTCATATCTACCGACAGGATCCACATAGTACCCTGCTTGAACTGTGAATTCAATTCCGTGAGCCCGGCAGCCCAAGACAGGAAATTGAAGGTTAATGGAGACAGAGGAATTCCTGAAGCTGTTATGTCATTGCCAAATTCAAATTCAATCGCTATAGTGTTTATTCCCACAATATTCATCTCCAAAGTGTGCAGTCGCCTTCTGCTACCCGTTCTCGTGTCCGATGACCCGAGAATGGGTATAGGCTGTGGATCCAACGCTGATTGCATCTGAACACACGCAACCCAGCGGACGGTGATTGTAACGTTATTTATGAACACAGGCTGGGAGAGGATGTATATGGGTTGATCATCCTGGATGCAGGGTGTCGACAACAACAGACAGGCTGGCCTGTTAGACAGCGCGGCGGAGACTTTTGCTCGGATGGCGGGATGTGAACCACATGATATAATCACATCATCTTCTAAAACCTCATAAGCCTGAAGCCTGCAAGATATCCTGCCATTAGGCAGCATTATACAGTCTGTATTTGATACACGGGAAGAGTGATACAGCTGACCGAAATGGAAGACGGATTGCGGGCACCATGACCATGGCCCATGAGTTGCAATTGGGACCTCACTGTGTACGAAATCTGTGACACGAATTTTTTCAAATGTTACCAGGAGAAATTTCATGATTTCAGGCCCCGTCATGGTTGAATCAACCAGCCCTTTCGAGCCATTCTTATCTTGACACATGAGTGCAGCGATAAGCATTTGATCTTTTGTCCAGGATGTAGTCCTACTCGATAATACTTTGAGGAGATCAGATAAGTTCCCAATTTGAGTCGCTTCTTGGAGAAAGGGATGACGCAAGATTTTGACGATTTCGGCCGCGACGAAGTAGCCCTGCTTAGGGATGGTACCGGCAGGATTCATGATGTCGCGCCTCATATGTCCTGGAAAATGTTTGAGATGACGAGGATTCATCCATTCTCCCGCATCTGTAGCAAAGACATCACCATCCCAATCTTTAATCAATGGACTTCCCTCTGGGTTTGCTGGGTCGGCGTACAAAACTTTTACGGGGTGATGTCTTGACGCGAACAATTCTGCGGCTGTCCAACCTCGAGTAAACCACGAGGATAAAACCAACGCAATGGCCGGGCTTCCATCATCTCGCCAGGGGAATCTGACGAGATCGTAATCATGAATGACTGTAACTTTTGCCTTCTCAAAGTTGTCCAGCATACGCTCGATAGCAGTGGCACGAGCTGTACGCTCTGAGGGGATGGAGATAGCGTCCCACCAAAGCCCGTCACAGCCAAGCTTACGGGCAATTTTCGCAAAGTAGCCATACAAGCATTTGTTGACTTTGCCAGGCGTCTTAAGGCCGACACCCGTTCCATCGGACCATACATGTGAGAGAGCCATGTAGTTTTTCTCCTTCCAAGTCATCACTTGTTGATCACTACCAGGCCGTACCATGCGATAGATGCGGCTGCTGCTGTTAGTCTTCCGCAAGCGCCAGGCGGTATTGAACCAAATTCCAGCTGCTTGATATGGGGCCTTGCTTGCTTGGTTGAGTAAGTCTGTATGAAAGATCGTTTCCTTTCCGCAATGACTGTCAGCGCACTTATGTGCCTGTTTAATAAGAGTACTGTTCTCATGAGCACGCAAGCAGTATTGGGCCGTGCAGTCTACATGCAGATCCCTTGAGCCCAGAGGGAGTAACCCCAAGGCCGCATTTCCGAGATGGCATACCCCAACGGCTGTGTCACCACCATGGAGTGATGCATTCCATAATCGATTGGGGCATAGGCCGCGGTCATGGCACTTCTGAGATATGACGACGGCATCGGACTCATAGTCTGATAGAATTCGTCGCCAGAACCTCGACATCTCATTGCTTTTCTGCCGACCCAGCTCGAGATCCAGCCGAGGGTCTTCGTCATCTACAGATCGCCGCGCTACAGAGTGTGACCACATAAAAACATCAAGACTGCTCCGAATATCGAGGCAGAAAAATCTTGGGATAGTGGTTCCATGTGTTTCGAAGAGAAGATCTCCAATAAACCCCCACTGCCGTGCATCCACCATGCAGGCAAGGCATGTTAGCATAAAGTCCCGAAGGGCAATCCATTTGCACGGGGGAGCAGCAGCTTCATAGGCTTCCTTTCGCTTTAGACATGCCGGATTATTACAAATTGCGATTCCAGAGTAAAACGCAGCGTTGAAGATTGTTGTGAAGATGGCTTGCCCGAGACATTGTGGCTTCGTATCAAAGCCCCAGTGCTTTGACTTAGGGCCTGTCTCACCCAGCCAAGCTCGCCATTCGCCCCTTTTGAACATAGAGCCGCCGTCCTCGGGTGGAAACCGTTTGTATTGGCAGTCCTTGTTTTGGCAATTATGCAGCTGTTGGGGCGCGTACCGCGAGAAGCTAGGGTTGCCATCATGATTATGCGTAGATGTGTTGACCCGGGCAATGTTTATGATCGCCGGGGGGGAGCCTAAAGGGGTGGAGTAGGTGACGGGATACGATCGAAGCACTGCTTCAACATCAGATTCGCAGTTATGCGTGACAAGATCTCTGAAAGGGAGACCGGAAAGCGCCCCGGTGCCGTGACTAGGCAAGGGAGCAAGTCCCTTGTCAGTTATGCACATTCTAAATCACTGTATTTACCGATGAAATGGGCCATGCGAAAGAATTTCATGACAGGCCCAGAGGCTCCTGGTTGGTAAGATTATAAGCGAAGAACGGAGAACGGAGAACGGAGAGCGGCATACTGAGGCGCTGTGTGTACAGGACCGAACACTCTCATGTAATGTAAGAGGAGGTGACATGGGCTGTGCAGAATCCATTTAGTTTGGGTATTTTTAGCGTGGCATTAGCGGCATTGCCGTGATGCCCACCGTGCCGGGGTTTTCCCGGACTGCCGAACTTCCTCCGAGATGCCCACCGTTATCTCCGGAAGCCGCGGAATATTCATATAGTATTCGAACGTTAGAACTTCTGGAGCCTGGCCGCTTCGATCGACGTATATGTACCGACTATTAGGAAATGAACTGTGAGATTTTGGTTGATAGACGCCGGATTAAGCCGATAGACTGGCTCTAAGGAAGACACCTCCTCCGAGTGTAGTTGCAAATTCAGCTCAGCCTCATCATACGAACGACCCCGCATTCTCCGATCTTACTCTTCACTAGCTAAAAGGATTTTCGACTGCACAAGACTTTTCGGTATGTGCAGAGACCATGGCGAGGAATATGATTTCTCAGAATTTGGCGATACCCCAATCATCGATTATACATCTCAAGGTGAGAAATTAGGAGTCCTTCGCATGAGCATCGATACTCCGTTCTGCGTGCCGGACACAGACATAAAGGGCTCTAGGAAGCAAGGCGAAGGAGAGAAATGCAGAAATGTAACCCTAATCAAGGAAACCGGTCTTGATTCAACAGACATCGACAATGAAGATTTCTTCAACTATACATACACACTGGAATCTGAACGTCGTTCGCCTGTTCCAGGCAGTAGGGGAGAGATCCAACACCTTCATAAGGATTGGGACGCTGGCGATCAAATTCGCTGCCACGGGACCATGGTCATGTCTGCAATGTTACCAATCATTACGGCTTCTCGTATCCAATTATGCGAAGCCAAAACTTGTGTAGCAAGGAAAGCACTATTACGAGCCACGGCGCCCCCTTGCCGATGGCGAGCCTTTAAGGAGCTGGTTCTGCTAGCTTTAGCTTGCTGGATGCCTAACTTGATTCAGATTCTCATGCCTAACATTACGTCTATTGGCAGGTTTCCACCTCGTTTCTCCTGTATCGACGTCCATGGCTCTCTAGACCTCCTACAATGGGCCCACCGAGTCTTTTTCGGCCATCTCACATCTTGGAGGGGGCATGTATGGTTCAAAGTTGGTATGGAATCAGGTATCGCCAAGTTTGGCAGTAGCTACGAGACAAGCACGGTTGCCGCTGCTCGCAAATGCCGCGCTCGTGGGTTGTGCCCCAACCGACTGTGGAACGTGGCTTTGCAGGCCACATACGGCGTGGTAGAACTTCTCCCTCTCACCCGCATGGCTATCCAGCATCGGAATGCTGTACAAGATGGTAATCACCTGAACTGTACAGAGCAACTCTGTCTGTACAGTTATGAAAACAGCACAATAGTAAAGCAAGCTCACAAGTGCCCCTCAGGCACGTGCGGGAGTGAGCTACGGTTTCCGTTGAAGGCTATAAACAATATGTTTGCAAGAGATTTAACTTCTCCTGAAAGCTCTGCGTTCCATAAATGGTGCCAGAGTGCTTGGCGCACACAATCTTCCGCAGGATCGACGACACTCTGCGACCCTAATGAGCCATATCTAGCTATTTCGCATGTCTGGAGGGATGGAACGGGTGGTGGGATGAAGGATGCAGGTGTGGTTAATAAATGTCTGTTTGGTTTTTTTGCTAAGCTTGCCACTGACCTGGACTGTGTGGGGATTTGGTGGGATGCAATCTGCCTTTCTACAGGGAGAAATGAAAAGAAACGAGCAATGAACATCATGCTTGCTAATTATGAAAGAGCTGCCGTGACGATCGTACACGATAGCGAGCTACTCGAATGCGAATGGAGGGAGGATGGTGGTCCGGCCGTCGCCCTCGTGTTATCCGCCTGGTTCACCCGGGGGTGGACTGCAGCTGAGCTCTTCGCATCCAAGTCCCAACCGGTGAAAGTCCTCTTTAAAAGCCCCATCAAGAATGGGCCGCCTATTCTAAAGGATCTTGATACCGAAATTCTCACAAGCAGTCAGCCATGGGGATCTGGCGCAGTTGGCCATGGTGAAAATGGCCATGAGGCGTTGCGCAGCCCTCCGCAGCAAGGTCATTTCGTTGCCACAAGTATCCTAAGGCAATTGCGTAAAGGCGAAACGCCACCGCGGCTACGCGATCTTTTGGGGCTTCTTCGGTCTAGAACAACGTCATGGGCTCGAGATAGACTCATTATACCTGGGTTAATGTGTCTTCCGTCATTCCAGTTCGACTCTACGGCGTCCATCCCAGAGATCACACAGCAGCTAATGATGCACTTTGGCGAGGTAGAAATCAGGGACATCTTCCACAACGAGATCCCTATTGCACCGTACGGCCCTTGGTCGTGGTGTCCTCCGTCAGTCTTCGACCTAGGCCAGACCCGGGACGCTTTCACCAATGATCTCAGTATGACGTGTTTCATTAACAAGAACGGAACACTTCGATGCAAGCTAGACGCCGTTCAACTATTAGATGAGGATCTGATTATACCGTGCGGTTACCATTCGGCCGTCCTGTCCCGTACTTCCGTTGCTCTGGTCAACCGAAGTCACTGTGTATTGCTGGTGGACTCATTCCTGAAAGTCGGCCGTGGGTTCGGCCAACTGCAATTCATACTTGCCAACCCGGTCGGAGTTGACCCTCCAGGTGCTGATGGAAGCAGCGTCTTGAAGTGCAGATGGGTAGGGGGTGTCTATCTTGCATTGGCATCCATCAGCCCACCTGTATCGGGGCAGCTGAAGAGCAAGAGGAAACGTTGGCATCTCACTTGCGAATTTGGTAGTGATGTCAACGAGGAAGGTGAGCCGCTGCCTAGCGTATCAATGGTAGAAGCAGGCAAGTCTACAGAGGACGCTATGCGGAATTTCAAGGGAACTCCACAAATTATGGATGGCATGGGAAAGTTTATATCCCATAAGTGGAATAATCCTCAGCCTCAACCACATTTTAAGGGCTAAGACAACGTTTAGCTAAAGTTTTAAAAGAGTGCAAAACAAGAACAGACGATAAAAATGAAGTTTTTATCATACTATTCTATAACGATTACGCAGAATAAATATAACAACTAAAAAACGCGGTCAGCAAACTTATATAAGAACTGGGCAATCGAGAGAGAGATAGAGAACTAATAAAAGACTTAATAAAAGACTTGAACATCTATAATATGAACACCTAGGTAGTTAGTAACCCACATACCCAGGTGGGGATCGAAATTGTATGTAGGCGTACACAGAGATGTTAGTCTGCCCAGCTTAGCCGAATGGATATTAGTAGGAACGCCTCGCAGTGGCCATAAGGGGATCCCTAGGCGAAATAGTGATATGCGAAAGAGGAAGGACACCGTAGGGGCACTATAATAGAGTCAATCTACCAAACTTCTTTATTATACTAAGCGCCAAAATGAATATATGGAACCCAGTTCAGAGGTTCGCCCACTTTGTGTTCATCAACAAGCACAACATCTCTTAATAGTCGGTCAACCTTAGCATCCTCATTGCTCGGTGCCGTTTGAGTGCACTCCAGCAATGTCCTATTGAAATCCTCTCCTGATCCCCCTACAACTCTATTGTTTTCTAGAATATCTAGCCAGCGATCTCGAAGTTCTATGGTTGCTTTGTGAAGGCCTCTGCAGACTGATTCGTCAGTCAACCCTCCATCTCTAATTGCTTCATAGGTAATCCTTGCCATGTCCACACACATCTCGTCATTAACGTTCCACAAAGTACCGATAACGTGACGAAAGCCAGCGAGCTGAAACGCACTGAGGAGGTGAATGCTCTCATCCACAAACTTTTCGCCCTTTATCCTTCCAGTTCCACATGCGGAAAGATAAGCGAGGAACGGGGACTGTTCACGAAGATTGATGTCCAGGAGATCGGCCACAGTGAGCGGGTTGCTCCGCCAGTCTTCCAGTAATAGATAGCTCTTCAATGGATCCATGTCATCCGTATAGCCGTGGCCGGCGAAGTGGAATATTGTGCATTGATGAAAGTGGCACAAAACGTCTTGTTTACGCCTATTTGGCTTAACAAATGCGTGTCCCATCGAATCGCACAAATTAGACAAGACATCAACCTCTTTAGCGGCAAAAGGTAGGCTAAAGTTCCCTGGCGTGTCCTCCATGGCGATGAGGACCGCATTGCTTAAATGAGATGATGTGATAGGGCGATTGCGGCTTTGGATGATTGCTTTAACGGACGAACTGTAGGATGAAATGACACGACTAAGGACAGTCTCTGTAGACCGCTTGCTGTGGCGTCCGGCAGCATGTATTGGGAATCTGCTTAATAACCCTGTATTGATCCACCAAACCCTCGGCAATTTGTCGACAGGTAAAATCTGGACAAACCCCAGAGCACTCAAAACTGGTTCTGCAATCGTATCCCAGAGCCATTCGAGGGTGTCGGGGCGGGCCAGGTCGCCTCGCGCTGCCCATTTCCGGGTGTCATCAAGACTGAGACTGGTTAAAGGCAGTGATCGGATCTGGTAGCGCTCGATGATAATCGCGTCACAGCGGAACTCGCTGACATGGATAACCACAATAGGGCCACTTACGGCAACCTGATAGATGCTCCCTTCATTGGGAACGCGCAAGAAGTTCACAAACTCAGGGTTTTCCCGAATCTCGACAATCAGTTCATCTAACTCCTCGCTTGTCACATCGCGCTTTGCTTCGGTCTTCCATAAACTCTGGCGGTCTCCCTCAAGCTCAGTGGAAAAGGCGTCCCACTCTTCACGGAGGCGTAGCCACCGCTTGGCTAGTTGAGGATACGTCTGCCGCAGGTCTAGGATATCAACCCTAATCTCTTCTATGGATGCTGCCAGCACGCCGCGCCCTTGCTCGATAGCGTTCAGAGCTACTAGAGGTCCTTTTCCAGCGTTAAGCGCCGCTGATGCTGCGTCAGAGGCGAAGCCGGTTGCTTGTGATAGCATGTGCTGTCTGTCGGAATGCTTGAGGGGTCGCAGTGATAGTTCGGGGATGAGACTAAGGGCGATTTCTGAAGCTTCATAGGCGGTTTGCCAGTCGGAATTAAGTGCGCAGCATTGGATACACCCCCTGGCGGCTTCAATTCGCACAATGGGTAAGGCAGAAGTATGGCTTAGAGCGGACTCGTACTGCGCAATAGCCTCTTTGAGATCTGCCGGATCTTTTGTTATTATATAGAGATTTTGTAACCGGGAACCAAGGTTCTTCAGGGACTTTGCACGATCCGGAATACCTTCAGGAGTCAAAACAATAGATTCGCGAGTGAGTTGAATCGATTTTTTAATATCAGCCAGTTCTCCTGTACTTGTATATTTGCTGTCAAGCTGAACCGCCAGATTGTTCAAAAATCCTGCCCGTTCGGGGTGTTTTTTAGGTATCGCAGCAATCGCCCTTTGTGCGACACGAATAGCCTCATCGAGGTCCGCTGCGTCTCTGGTTTTTTCATACCGATATCCGAGCCGAACAGCTAGTTTATCCAAGTAGGCCGGATGTCTTGAATGTTGTTCCGAAGTCATTTCCAAAGCTTTTCGAGTGACTTGAATGCTCTCATCAATGTCGGCCAAGGAGCTTGACCGCATAGATAGCTCCATGAGCTTCAATCCGAGATTTATTAAATAGGCAGCTTGATCTGGATGGTTATCCGGGTGTATCTCAATAATTCTTCGCCCAATCTGGATTGATTCTTCGAGATCAGCCATAGCTCCGATCCTGGAATATCGATACCCAAGTTGATTTCCAAGGTAGTTCAAATGCAGAGACATTTGGGGATGGTTTTCGGGGGTCATGTCGAGAACCTCCCGGGAAGCCCGTATGGCATCGTTCAAGTGTGACAACAACCCCGTCCGCTGGTACCGATCACCCAATTGTTGTCCAAGGCCATCTGCGTATGCAAGTCTGTCTGGATGAGATTTCGGCGTTGCGCTGACAGCATCTCTTGCAAATCTAATACTCTCTTCGAGATCGCAAAGCTGATTTGTCTCTAAGAACTGATCGCCAAATCGGATAGAAAGATTGTTAAGATGTACCGCATAGTTCTCATCGTCATCGGATACCAGGCTGATAATATCCTGGGCTACCTGAATACTTCTACTTAGATCCAACGTGTCGCCTGTGTAGAGATATCGCATGCTGAGCATATTAGCAAGGTTATTCAACCTCTTTGCCCTCTCTGGGTGGTCGGCAACTGCCGCATCAACAGCTTCCTGCGCTAATTTCAAAGCATATTCAATGTCGTCTATTTTATTCATCTTTCCAACCATCGGAGATCTACAGAAAGCTTTTATAGTAAACAAAGCCTATCAGGCTTTATGCTGAGTGTGGGCAAATAGTGAGTATGTAGATGAAGCCACCAGCTTGAGTGTGGGGTACTAATTACTTTGAGAATCACTAGTCTAGATCTGCTGTAGTCGCTGCACTACGGGTCCCGACAGCAGGATGATGATTGTTAGCAGCTGGAGCCAGCCGTCCCACCGTGTGAGCCACCCCGCACCCAACATGTATAGCAACGTACGGCGGTGTAAGTAGTAGGTGCGTACAACTTAAGGTGTGGAGTAGCTCACACATTAGCACAACAGCAGATGTAGTGATTAGGTCTTATTACTTTTACATGAGCAGGCCCAGATCTGCAGGCCTACAGTTCCCATCTGTTAGCAGTTACAGCCAGATGGGCGTCTTTCGCATCTGTCTGCAAAAAATGGCAGCTCCTTCTAGAGAAGCGAAACTTCTATCAGCCAAAGCTACAAGTGCCTTGGCCTAAATAATTTCGAAAGTGTCATTATTCGGCGGAGGGAGCTCGTCCATCATATTTGGTTCATATTGAGCTGCTAAAATACAAATGCCGATGCCGCAAAAGAACGGCGTAAGAGTCCTGGACACGGCGTAACAGCTCCAATATTTGCAACGGAATCTGGAAGCTGTTCTATGTTCTCAGTACTTGGAAGCTAGCACATAGCTTAACGTTGGAGCTTAACGAGTATTCTCCTAGCGACTCAGACTACTGGTTTAAAAATTATTATTTTACATCTAATAACCAGGGTAGTGAAGACATAACTTCTAGAAAAGACATTGGCTATAAGTAGCATGATATACAGCATGGCTGGATCGATGGCCAACAGGTTCAGACTCCTCCCGGATCAGTTATATTACGGCTCTTCGAAAGGATCGATCTGCGCTTCCTGGAAGAACTTCCTTAAGTTAACATAATTACATGCTTTATTATACGCTGGCAACTCCGTCGTTGGCTTCTCCTCACAACACTTGCACTTATGTTGGACAAGCTTTGTCGTATTGAACACCTGATCTACGAGCTATGGCGGGCATGGGAAAAAGGGTGGAGAGTGGTACACGTAGTGCAATGAGTGACCACGCGCTCGTCTAAGGCGAGCAGAGAGTTGGCCCACGTTATGGACCATTTGATGGGCGGCTTAATGCTTTACATACTCTCGGACAATACTAAAATTAAAATTTCCGTTGAAACGAATTAGTTTTGAACGTGCCATCACAAATTGGCAATGTGGGCTTTTCATGAATAATAATATGATTGTTGATAGCATAGGGTCGTTTAAAAGAATGTTACTGAGGGCTGAAAGAACCAGCATTTGCTCTTTTCGCCCACATTCATTGCTGTAGCTACACCTTCCACAGCCACCACAATACATCATCATTTCTGTCCTAGCCATTGCACGGGCAATGAATAAAGCCACCTAATATGATTACACAAAAATAAGAGAGCGAGCCGGACTTAACTTGAAGTCTAGTAACGGACCTGTTAAATGCAGAGCCATCGATGGTGAAGTACGAACAAGAAAGCGGGCGTGAGAGACTGTCCTAGCTTTCCATCCATCGATGTCGCTGATCATCCCTCGCCCCCCTGAGAACGGACACAGCTTTCACTGAGTGAAGGTCGAGTTGATGGGACCGAACTTGATGTTGGAGTAGATAACGCTGGCCTCGGGGCTCTGGGACTCGATGTCACTGGGAACACCGGTAGAGGTGGCACAGGCGCCGCGCTTGGTACCAGCCTTGGTCGAGTCGACCGGGTAGGTAGAATCGAGCCAGAGCATGTTGGCGTAATGGTCATCCCAGAGAGACATGACGAGAACCATGTCTGACTGCAAGGCCTTGCTAAATGCAGAGAAGCCGCCGCGCTGTTTGAAAACGTCGGTATCGCCAAAGGCGGTCTTCTGGGTCGAACAAAAGTTCGTGGTGAGGGAGTTACCGGTAACGCCCGAGATCTTGCTCACGCTATTGGGGATGACCTTCCCGTTTTGCACGTAAAAGCGCTTGATCTCACTTAAAGTGCTGCCTGAACTAATGAACTGAGTAACAACAGTCATCTTCTTAGTGGTGTCGACAGTAAGGCCTTTTCCGAAGAAGCTAGTGTCGCCCATACGGTAACTGTTAAAGTCGCATCCATCGGGATCGCAGTCACCAGCATAGCGGTCAGCAGAGTAGGTGCCACCACAGTTATCTCCACTGCAAGCATGTTGGGCCGAGTTTGTGCAAGGGTGAGGAGTATAGGCGGTCGCCATCGAGTTGGCTTCCCAGATATCCATCTCAGCGCAGCAGCTGCCCATGTCACCCACTCCGGCGTTGGCGTCGTTAGTCGAGGGTTTCCAACCTGCAACGTTGGCCTAGGATTCTGTCAGGCCTAAATTACATTTTCCAGTCGCAGAACATACCTTGCCGTTGATAAACTTGAGGTCACGAGGACACTGAGCGTCGCAATAACCCGTGCCGTACTTGGCACCAGCCTTATTGCTAGAGTACTTGGCCATGCCGCCATCGAGGTCCATGGAAACGAAGTACAGAGCTCCGTTCAAGCCGCAACTATTACGTATTAGCATGATTAGTTCATATCTCTTGTATCTTTCTCGGCAAGGGGGACACCTACGGCAGATTAGAAACATCAACATCAAAGGTGAACTCGTTACCGAGCAGCTTGAAGCCTTGGTAGGTAGTGTCGTCTTTCATCAAGTAGAGGCGACTTCCAATGTTGGTGCTGTACGGACCATTGGTAACGAACTTGAGAGTTAAAGCATTGCCGGACGCGGTAGCACCGTATGTCGAGGCATAATCAGCACCATCAAGACAGCAGGAAGTAGCACACGCATCTGCGCCAGTGCACAGAGAACTGTCCCACTCATTTCCGGTGTAGCAATTAGTGGTTGACGAAACAGAGTGAGTCCATCGCCAATTAGCATCAATAGTGACCTTTCCGTTAACGGTAGAGCAGCTACCACCAGATTTGCACTGTTGCCAAGTCATTGAAGGGTGTGTCTCAGCAGTGAGAGTGCAGACCGCTTGGGCCCGGACGGTAGCCACAAGGGCGGCGATGGCGGCGAGCTTCTGGTGCATGGTGGTAAGGTAGTGTTGAAAATGTGATCAAGGGAAGACTTATATGACTACGTTGTGAATCATAAAAGCTCTCTTGGACGATTGCGCGACCACGGCCTTATATATTAGATCCCTTCTTTGAAGAAGGCGTAAACTGAGCATCGTTTAGGCCCTGCGCCCACATCCTACAGCCATGTGATCCATCCCAGGTCTACCACCTCGGGATTAGAGGGTCCAGAGGTTGAGTTTGGTATTAGAGGCCTTCCAGTAAGGTAAAGCTCCGGCTGACGGGCCGCGAATCTTACCATGAAGGAGGTAGACATGCAGATTCAACACGTACAGGTGGTGCAGAAGCAATCACCAGGGGTAATGCGTTCTCATGCTATGTACGCCTTAACACTTGCTAAGCAATTCTGGGGAAGGAACATATATCAACCCACGAATGGGGGCTGCGCCGAAGCGTTTGAGTAGTGGCAACCGCCCACAAGTAAACACCGGGGCGGCGTAGGACTAAAGAATCAACGATTGTCCGGAGATGATATATTAAGGGAGCCGAAAGAGGTATCACAGTCAGTTGCTCATTGGAGGCTTTTTCTTCAATGACACGGAAGAGGCTGGCCGAATGCGACTATGGCTCTGAGTCGACGGCGAACGACAAGACGCTAAATCTGCATGGGTTTGTGGAGGATCTCAAGGAAAGGAATGCTTGAGACTCCTGTGAACACGCGCACTTGCCTATTTTCATCATGGCCACCTCAAAAGTTAAGTAAGTATTACAAGGAAGCTGGAAGCGTTGAACATGAGTATCTCTAGATTTGCAAGGTTACTCCGCAGCAGAGCACGGGGTTGTCCGAATTCGACAGGCTCCCCGCATATTGCAATAGTTGATGAGCCCATCCTGTCTCGTTTCTTCAAGCAGTTGCCAAGGCCGTACAAACCAGAGAAATGTAGTTCTTTAGCGTCGCTTTTATTTTTGCTGGCCTGGCTGGTGGGAATTACTCGCCCCTTGCCTGCTTGGTGTAAATTGAAGTATACATGCATGTGGTATAATGGTCGGTGTGGAGGCCGATGTCAACGTGGCACACTTAACCTCAACGGAGTTAATGAGAATAGTACGTAACAACTGGTGCGAAGCTCATTAGATTAGTGAGGGGGAACCCTGTTCTTAGCGTAGTCTGTCCTATCAACTTCTTACTTAGCTCACCCGGATGAACGGTCCATTGCGCCAGGTCAGTCCCAGTCTCTCAAATACCATTATAGAAACCTTGAACAAACAAGCTCACAAGCTTTCTGTACATCGCAGCCCACTAGAAACAGATTACCTGTAGTCGTCATGCTATGGTGCTGAAGCCATGTGAAGCCTATGAGACCCCAGATAGGCAGGCAAAGAGAGAGGAGCAGCTGATTCACAGGGAGTGGCGGAATAATGTTCTTTGGAAACCACCGATGAAATACCATGGCGGGGCAGCTAGCACACAATGTTTACCAAGGGAGTTGGTGTTCCGATCGTGATCGGATACGTTGCAACACATCGACATTCTTGTATGGCATACCGTAACAGGATGCTGATTTGTTGACAGATGCTCGCTCGGTATGGGTAGGATAGTCTAGAAAGACAGTCAAAGAGATAAAAGAGGAGCTGAGATACACAAAAATATGGCATATGATTAAGTGTTTAGTGGGTTGTCAGGTTAGAGCTATAGGTCGGTAAACTAAGATCATTGTTATGCAAAGGGGGCACAACCATATAACATATGTATCACTGCTAATGTAGATAGTGTTTTCTTTATTTTAAAGCTGAGAAATAACATAGGGATTCAAAAAGAAAACTAGTGTCAAGGCGTTTGGGCACAGTAAATTACAAAGCCATTACGTGCTTAGGAAAGGGTAGGCTAATGTTGTTGATTCCTAAACCGATTAAAGCCTCCACAAGGATTCCGGGGCATTTATCTATAAGTAATGCCACAATATAATCTCCCCAGAGGGTAGCTACCCTATAATACCCTAATAACATACACATTCATTACGGTCTTTAATTTCGTTCTAGATCAAGCTTTTTAAGCCTAATTAAACGCATTGGTACTTTTTCTGATTAATCCCGGTTAATTGCACCCGACTGAAGCTATTTGCCTGGCTGCCGATTAGCTAAAATCATAGGCCGAGATGCCTTCCAGTGTGCCCTAATATCCAACACTTCAATCGCTTAAAAACAGCATATTTGGCGTCGCTGGTTGTATTGCTACTGTTGAATATTTTTACTTCGTAAGTCTTTGTAATACCTTAATTACATATTGTTAGCGTTATAGTACCCAGCGCTGGAGTAATTGCTATTGAATTTGTAAGAAATAGAGATTACGAATTCCAGCATATTAAGAGAAAAGTTAACTCGAGAGCGAGCTCCTCCGTCACTTAACTTGTTATGCGCCGCGAAAAATATACCATCCGTTCTCTCGTCACCAGATTTCCAAATATACGATACACCTTGATTTATGAATAAGCTCATCGCCATGTTTAGAAGACCTTTTGGGTGTGCTTGAGCCAAGGTCGTCTGAGATAAATCGGTTAGTTCTATAAGCTGATTCTGTTTACTTGTAGTAGCCTTCTACGCCTCACAAGCCAAGGTACTGAGAGAGAACTCTACTCTACACAATGATGGCTGAAATCGAGAGACCTATCTGGATGATGAAGAAGAGAGGCTAAGCTAAAGGAGAGTGTGGGCCAGGAACCTCATGGGTATCGAACTGGTTCCCCACTCGTGGGTTATGTGACTGCCACTACATTACTATTCCACTAATTATTGGCAAGTATTTCTGATCCCTTTCCAGTCTGCTTGCCCCTCTCCTCAACCTTTTGAACCTAGCTTAAGCTTAAATAATGACGATACAGTATAAGATCCCTTCACCAGCTAGTAGCCCCCCCTCTTTTATCTTTATCCAAATCTTGTTTCCTACCTCTTATTCACACGCCTAGAAACCTTTCGATGCTGTTCTTAAAATAGGCAAGATATAATCGGTCTGACGCAGAACTCCTTTGGCCGCCTTTCACATAACAAGTTCCTGCCGGTCGAGATCCTTGTCTCCTAGATTAAAGAGAATACTTGGCTACAAAAACTTAAGCAGTCTGAGACACCTCTTATGACGCTGCTAAATAAACGAGGTGAAAAAAACGAAAAAAAGAACTTCTGGGACAACTACTCTCATTCTATAATGTTTCCTGGCCTTGATTCGACCACCCAAGCTCCAAACTTATTTCACCTGCCAACAATGTATATTTGGGGATATGAGTCCATGGTTACCGCGCCACTAAGGCTATTCCATTACTCGTAGTGTGGTATTAGGGTAGGACCACGCAATGGCGATGAAATTTCGGCTGGTAGATACCGATAACCCGATGTACTGGCCAAGATTGGTAGTTTTGCTCGCCGACTTTTTGCTTTTCACTGTAACGATATTACGAATAAACAGTACGAAGGCTGCGAGTAGATCAAAGGTAACTTTGCCTAAAACACGCTATAAGTAGGTTGAATAAGTTGTATAGTATAAAAATTAGAAGAAAAAGATTAGTTATGACTCGCTCCTCACTTTCAACGAGTCCAGAGCTCTCAGACGTGAGGTTCTCAGCTCTTGGGCACGTGAACCCTTTAATGGTCGGCAGATTAGGAATTGCGTTTGTAGTGCTCTGGCGCTGGCATAAGACAAAAACGAGGAAGCCTTAGCTAGGCATTTGAATACTGTTATTCGACTCGGCAATACGTTCACGACGTACACCAACAGACCGCATAAACGTTATTCTGATGGCATCGCTCAAGTCAAGGGTGATCGCCTTGCCTAGATGAGAAGTCTAATAGGCAGATCCAGTCAACCCAGCAGCATTGAGGATGCGGATGAAAGCTAGGAGTAGATAGTCATTGGTTTGGACTTTGAGCATAGAGTATCTACATAATTATATAGCGATATAAGTAAGTTAAACCTACTATCCAAACTATAATACTGCGTGCTGCTAGGTAAGTACGCTACTATACACTTTTAAGTATGGAGTAACTCACGCAACGGCGCAACTGACTCCAATTACAGCCACTGGAGGACAGCAGATCTAGTCCACAGTAAACAGCAGATTTAGCACTTCTCAAATCAATTCCCTTTACCCTCTCATATACGACACCAACGCTGTAGATGCTAGCTTCACGCCCACGGCAAGACTCCGAACACTAGTCGCGACGGATACAAAGCTATCGCTCAGTCCGATTTTATTAAAGATCCGATTCGACGTGAGAGCGATGTCGTCCTGAAACTACCACCACTACGGATGACGATGGACAAAATAATGTCCTCCATAGTTATATCTGAATAAGCACAAGCGAATTAAACGAACATGACATCGAAACACTTGCACATCCAGCGCACCGTCGATATATACGCCAATTTTCTAACTTTATATGATCTCGCTGCTAGTGAATCGATACGGGTGATCAAGCCAGCCTGGCTAGCTGACCTAAACCACCATAACGAACTCAAAAAGGATGGCTACATGCAACGCATCAATGAGATTTCAACAGATAACATGGGGGAAGGGCTTTTTATACTAAATAGGGGTCAGTTAGCGAAGTAGAATAGCTGGCTAGTAATACTGGTAGAAAAATACAGGAATTCTGGCCCGAGTAGAAATATTCCCTCATTCCATAACGCAATGCGTGCCTCAGCTACCTGTAGAAGTATGTTAATAGCTATATTTACGCCTCACTTTGATTCAACACCGATGTATGCTGTATACCGGTAATTGTTACCGCGGGCTGCGCGCCCAATGCTAGATGCACCACAAACACGAGAATGTAGACTCACAGCGGAACAAATGTTTCGACTCTTAGGACATCTTCCCAAGCCAAGAATGCTACGATAGTATGCGTCAATCTCTAGCATGTTAGGTGAGGGTTTCTTCCCAAAGCGCCTTGACCTGCGACATGAATGCATTTTCCGACCAAATGAATTGCTTCAAGATTTCGAGCAGCTCCGGCCATGATCTGTACAAGTCTCCGAATCTAATAGCGTAATTCGAGCGCAGCAGCGCAACATACTCGGACCGTACAATTCCTGTTGGAGCAAATGCACCGCCGATATACAGGAGCCAAAGTAGCAACTCAGGGTGATCATCCCAGGTGGGGTCGTTATTCGCTTGTTGGAGTTGGCGGAGCATTTGTGAGGAAATATAGGACTGCGAAATACAGAATCAGCATATTTATGAATCAGACAAGAAACGAGGTCTAGCATCTCGCCAGGTCTATGTAGACTGAGACTTGGGAAAGGTAAAGAACACATTATCCTAGTTCACCTACAGGGATAAATAAGGCGCACCAAGCCGTGCAGCATAGCATAATTGAGCATAAATATGCCGCAAGACGCCAACACTCCAGGACAGGATACATATTTGGCATGCCAACAAGCCTGGACTGGATAGACGCCGTCTGGTTATTGACGTCGGCCATCCCTATTACATCACCAGGTCTGAAAGTAGGAAGGTTTCGCATGCATTGCAATGCATGTATATCTTCAAGCACTTCGATGAAATCTTTAGTAAGTAAGTGGGACCGCGCCTGAAATCCTGGTGGCAGCCGAAAGAAGTTCGGGGAAAATGGGTCTCTTTTCCATTGAAGCTCGGCGAAAGTCGTGTGGTCAACTATGCGACTGGACCCAGCTAAAATTGACGAATTCAGGTCTTGCCTGTCGGCTAGTGTAAGAGTAAGTAGGTAATAGAAGCAATGCTTCGTTACCTACCAGAATATGGCCCGTTTGATTCCGCCAGTGAGATAAACGCCCTTCGTTCGGCAGATCTCAAGCAACCGCTGCACGGCCCCCATGTGAAGTTGAACCTGAAACGTCATCCCAAGGCGAGCCTGAAAAATCATATATCAGCTCAACGAAGCTCGAGACACCGAGAATATTTTCCCCCCAAGAGCAAGGTTTACAGACCTCTACCCCAGCTAGCAGCAAAATAGCACCAATAGTTGATTCTGAAGTAGCCTCATCCGGAAAACTCATCCTTTCACGAATGTAACTAATTGCCTGGCCCTGGTATCCGAGACACTCTCGGTCAATACTACCCTCAGTCATCGCGAATGCAAAAGAGAGCATAGCGGCATTGAGAAGAGCGGGATCGGCTAAACCAGTCCGAAAAACCGAGCGAAAGCTCTGGAATGCAAGTTCTTCTGCAACACTGAAGACTGGCTCAGGAGCCAGCCTAGCTTTACCTAAACCCGTTCATTGTTAGGTTAACCGAAACAATCTCGTAGAATATTCAGTAAGGGGAGCTTACGGTCGCCAAGCAGTGTCTGCAATCTCGATGAATTCACCGCAAGTGTCTGGAACGGATCGAGCTCGCCTGCAGATAGGGAGAAGGGCGAGGCGGTTAGGGTTCTGGTACAAGTTCTCCTACTCACTAACCTCATGGGTTTACTGTTCGGAGTTGTTATACGAAAGTTATCGCTGGATTCTTGCTGAAGCTTCCGTTTGTTCTCGAGTGCTCGCTTCACAGCGTGCGACCGGGCTAAACGCCTCGTAATCAGATCTTTTGCGTCATCTGGAGCCTGGACCGAGATGAATTGGAAATCTCCACCTGACAACGGTTAGTAGCAAGAAGATAAGCGAATACCCTACCCTGGATCTGCTTCACCTACCTGCGATAGGTTCGCCTTCAGCTTTTGCGGAACTATGACCTTTCGACAACATTTTCTTTCGACGCTTACAGGCTGGCTGCAGCAGGTTGGCGAGGATGATGGAGATCGTCTCTAGCTCTACACCCAATTTGTTTCCCTTTTTGAAACGGTTGCTAAAAGAACCGATGCGAAAACGGAGCCTCTAGACCCACGTATAGGCTAGATCTAGTTAAGGTAAAAGCTACAGCAACACCGTGCCGGGGACGTATCTTGAGGACGCAGGTGCTGGGGCAGCTGTTAATAGGATTAACAAAAGAGAGTGTTTTCTCACACAAATTATCAACACTCAGGTGATTTCTGGGTGGATATGTGGAGGCCGGAGCACCGTGTTTGTTACGTGCTTATTTGCTTATAAATCAGAGCTAAGAGACCAATCCTTTTTCTAAAGGCGCCTCATTTCTCTAATGGGAAGTAACTTATTTCCTAATTCGGAATCATCTGGTTACTCTGAATGGATGTATCTGTTTGCCCTATCTGGAACCATCTGTTTACTCTAAATAGAAATATCTTTTCTCACCGATGTAAATAGTTTCATAGCTCACCTGAATTGATTAGCTCATCTAAGCCATTAAGCTTCTTAGCCATGGGGAGTTTGTCATCGAATTACGAAGTCAGGGAGTATAAAGACTTCAAGGCCCAGGTCGTTAAAGGTTTCATATCTCAGATTTTCAAACCATCAACCAGACAATATTTCACTGCTCAGAAGAGTCCTCAGAAGAGCTCGAAATTACGCCATATTACGTTCAAATCACTTTTACCATGGACCAATCACGCCTTTTTAAGCCGTCGAAAATCGGCAATGTGGAA
The DNA here is from genome assembly GCA_023159215.1 of Xylariaceae sp. AK1471. Taxonomy (NCBI): domain Eukaryota; kingdom Fungi; phylum Ascomycota; class Sordariomycetes; order Xylariales; family Xylariaceae; species Xylariaceae sp. AK1471. The sequence goes on from JAJKLI010000049.1 coordinate 24,385, forward strand.
GTGAAGCATCGGATCGGGATGGCTCCACTCACTCGCCTCCGGGCGAATGAGGGCCGCGTGCCGGTACCTTTGATGAAGGAATACTACGGCCAGCGAGCCTCTGTGCCCGGTACCTTGATTATCGCCGAGGGCACCGTCGTATCGCCGTCGGCCTGTGGCGCGTTCCCCACCGCGCCCGGAATTTGGAGCCAAGACCAGGTGGCTGCCTGGAGAACAATCACCGACGAAGTCCACCGCAAAGGCTGCTTCATATTCTGCCAGCTCTTTGCTGTTGGCCGTGCTGCGGATGTTGAAGTGGCCAAGAAAGAGGGAGTCAGCATCGTAGGGCCGAGCGCCATTCCGATCGAAAAAGGCGCCCCGATCCCACGGCCCATGACGGTTGAAGAGATCAAGCAAATGGTTCAAGACTTCTCGACCGCCGCAAAGAATTCGATCAGCGCGGGGTTTGACGGCGTCGAGTGCCACGGCGCGAACGGCTACCTCGTTGATCAATTCATTCAAGATGTTAGCAACAAGCGCAACGACGAGTACGGCGGGAGCGTAGAGAATAGGTCTCGTTTTATCAACGACATCATGAAGGCCGTTGTCGACGCCATTGGTCCAGAACGTGTAGGGGTTCGTCTCAGCCCATGGAGTGAGTTCCAGGGCATGAGGATGGAGAATCCAATCCCACAATTCACAGATATCATCAACAAAGCCCGCCAGTCCAACCTCGCATACCTTCACTTGGTCGAGTCTCGCGTGTCCGGAAGCGAAGATCGCGAAGGTAGTGAGCGGCTAAATTTTGCATATAAGCTCTGGAATGGGCCCCTTCTTATTGCCGGGGCATATAAGCCGGCGAGTGCACAGAAACATGTCGATGAAGAATATCCGGACAAAGACATTGTGGTCATTTTTGGAAGGCACTTCATTTCAAACCCAGACCTGGTGTATAGGATCAAGGAGGGTCTAAAGCTTAGTGCGTACGAACGCGAGACTTTCTATACTAACGACTCAGTTGGTTACGTGGATTACCCGTTCAGCGGGGAATATCTGGCGAGTAAGAATGTTTAGATCGGCTTAGCTCAGGGAACAAATACGTTGAATTGAGTTAGTCGACGAGGTCTAGAAAGTCACGGTTCCGCCGAGCTAGTTAGTCCAGGAGACAGATAGATATTTAAAGCGTACACGCATAGACTGCATAAACATCATTCGAGTATTTATGATGCAGGTGTTAAGTCCAGTATTCCCGTCCTTATAATAACGCCGTCATGGCTCGGGCATTATTTTGGGTTAGAATGTATGGGAACTCTGACTTACAGGTGGACGTAAGCCACCTTAACTTCGTACACTGACCTAACTTTTGGTAAGTAGTCAATACGGAAGAGATGCTGATTCGAGGAGAATAGGTGGTAAACTAGTGGGCAAATGTTATCGCCGTTAATTCCGTTATCTGCGAAATGCTATGTTCCACACCGTCAAAGTGATAGGACGGAGCTAGCCGAGTAGAGCGGTAAGTTGTAAATCCACTTTGCCATATAACACCAGATCAACAACAGCAGGAATAAATATAAATATCAAGAAGTTCGATAGGTTGAAATTCAATGTAAAGGGCAGTGATATATCTCAATTCATCATTTAACATTGTTCTGGCTCCTTCGAGCTACTCACCATTGACTTATGTGAAAGCTCCCCAGACACGTCTCTGCAAATACCTACCATCCACCATGAGGGAAGCAACAAAAACAGCAACAAAGCCTCTAACATGGCTAATCACAGGCTCATCATCCGGCTTCGGTTTAGCACTAACACGTCTAGCACAATCAAAAGGACACACCGTGATCGCGTCATCGCGCAATCCGAGCCGCACCCCCGAGCTCGTGAACGAAGTCGTCGGGCGCGGCGGCCGCTGGATCCAGCTCGATTTGAACGATCTAGAGGCCGGCAAAACCATTGACGATCTTGAGGCCAGCGGGACTGAGATCGACGTTTTGATTAACACTGCCGGGATGGGCATATCGGGGCCGCTCGAGTCATTTACGGAGGCCGAGGTCCGCCGGCAGATGGAGACGAATTTCTTTGGCCCTTATCGACTTATTAGGGCCGTGACGCCGCATATGCGCAGGCGGAGATCGGGCATGATTGTGAATGTTAGTAGCGGCGCTGGGCTGGAGGCTATGCATTCCCTCGGTATTTATGGGGCTTCGAAGGCGGCTTTGGATGGTGAGTACCGATTCAATTATCCCATGTTCACATCTACCAGATACGCAGAGGATGACTCCTTAACGTAGACATGACGAAGGTCTTACATAAAGAGATGGAACCGTTCAACGTCCGCGTGCTACTCGTATACCTCGGCACCTTCAACACGCCCATGGTGAGTTCCGTACAGGCCATCGCGGCGCCGCTGGAGTCGGACTACGAGGGTACCCAAACCGAGAAACTCTTCAATATGCTGAGCAAAGGAGACTTTACCGCGCCTGGCGACCACCTCAAGGCCTGCCAGGCAATCTATGACGTCGTTATGGACGAAGGGGTCGCCAAGGGCCTCGGTAATGAGATCATGCTGCCACTTGGTAGTGACTTGGCGAACACAGTGAAGAAAACTCAGGATCGACTCGAGCATATGATGGAGGTCTTCGGACATATCTGTCATAATGTGAAGGTGGATGATGGACCTGAATCTTCGTGGTGATGGGGAGACGGCAAAGAGCTTGCGGATAGCATTGGATTCTGCTCTGTGCCGGAACGTATATATAAAGTTCATGCTTTGTGACTGCTCAGCGCAAAAGGGGGAAGGGAAAACGTTTCTTAACACATGGTGCGCTTACACCCATTGCTTAGTTCGACAACGTAATTTTTACTTACTGGAGTGAATATATTAGGTTCATGTCAAATTAAATATACCAAGTCATGTTTATTCCAGCTTATTCTTTTTTTGTCGCACATGGTGAGACCCGGGTGCAACAAATGGTAATGTTCAAAATCGAAAAAAGGGTGCTAATAAGGATGAGAGAGTGCCGACGGGAGCTGATGCTACTAATGACGATTAACGGGAACCCCCGCATCGGAGTGGCCAATATGATGGTTACATACTTATACCACCTACCGCTGACCAGGTAGACCGGGGGAGTTGGAGAGATCTAGAATCTTATCTTTTCCACCGTGTATCGACCTGTTATCCAATTCACAATTCGGTCACATTTCAAAACATAAGCAAGGCGATCGACAACTTACATGTCGGAAATCCGGTCGTTCAGTCGCTTCGGCGACTTTCCAACTGAGATTCGACTTCTTATCTGGGAGCATCACTTCAACTCGTTCTTCAAGTCTCCCCTCATTCATGTTCTCAATGGAGGCTTCCTTTCATGGGACGCTGGCCAATCTGAGCCATTGGCATTCTTGCGCTCTATTACCAACAGGGGACGCTTGTTGAAGTAAGTAGGCAATGCGTGCTCCAAGGCCTCTGTCAAGCCTATACATACTCCTGTCTGAATATCAACTCTCTTCATACGGCAGAGAGTGGGTTGTTCATATAAGATATCGATACTCACATTCGTGTGCAGAAGCCTGGCGGATCGTTATGACTGGCACACGCGAGACGTAACGATTTTGCAATGGAAGACGGTGATACATGACCTCTCGCCGGTTTCGGGCAAGGTATACTCGGTGCAAGACGGTGGCATTGCCACCTGGCCGAGCTTGCAACCATTGATCAACTATGAAGCATTCGAGGTAGCCAAGCTTTGTTGTAAGCGCTACCAAGTCATTGATCTTTGGCTTGACAACACGACGTTGAATATAAGCCAACCCTGTCTGGTCGATGTTGTATATGATGTATTCCGTATCGACCCGGGTATAGCCAAGATGATGATCGGCCTGAACGGCACGCCCTGGTTAGCTCGCATTCGTCGCCTAGCCATAGGCCCATTTGAGCTTCACGGACGCTTTGATGTCATCTCCATACTGCGAATTCTGGATCATACCCACGACGTGGAGGAGATCTACATACTACTGTCGCCGGAGGTCATGAACCCGAAGACATGCCGTCGCGACATACAGGGTCCCAAATGCGAGCTTGCGTTTTCCTTGGTGGAGGCGGATGTAGAAGGACAATTCGATGAAAGGATAAGGGAACTGGACGGCCCTTCTTCTTCTTCTGATAGTGATCATGTTACGGGTGACTCGGACTATGCTGAGACTTTGCGCCGCGTTGTTTACGAACTAGGCCGGAGATGCGGCACCGCTAGAATCACATACGGCTACCTAGATGCGTGACTTATGTGATAAGTCAGTCAAGATGAGCCTTCACCGTATAATCGAGATGATAACCAAGCATGCTAAAGCCAGGTCTAGGCCTTGATTCTTGTCAACGATGTCAGCTGACGAATTGTGCCCCAAGACCAGAGCCCCTTTAAGAAGCATACAGCGGCGCTCCTCTACCCTAGACACGAGATACTGCCGAATACTGGGACCGAATGGCGCATTCAAACGTGGCATGCAACCGGGTACACATGTAGGTAGAACCGTCGGACACGTCAACACGTGTGAGGAATTAATATGTCCATGAGCGTACCGGGAAGGAATTAATTCTGGGGGCGCCGAAGCGCGCATTGCAGATGGAACGCTGAGCTCTAGATTAAGCCGAGAGTGTTGTATAGTCACAATTGGTCCGAAGGGGAAAAGGAGAAAGCCATTGGCGAATCGTGACCACTGCCAATGCCTGACGTACCTTGTCCATGGATAGCACACAGCTGGAAGTGATAAGTTGGAGCGTGTTATCTGCATATCACAGTTTATGAAGAACAAGTTTACACACTGTAGCAGGTGGGATAGGATTGAATGGGCACGCCATATTTTTCCGTCACCGCCCCTCCAAGTCTGCCGGATGAACCCTCCCCCCCTCCCCCCCACCACCCGCCCCCGCGTCCTACCCCCCCACCGGTACCATTCTTGATAACAGTGGCTTGGTTATAGGTCCCAAGACAGCTGCCAAGGGGTCCCTGCTGCACAAACTCTGGACAAATAAAACATATACGAACTGAAACCACCAATGGAAGAAGGACGGTGCCTGAATCTTTTCTTTTACGTGGTATCTATAATCCTGGACAGGAAGAATCATTTACCATTTTTATTTATTTTATCTGTGGTTGTGCCTGACCCTTTCAACAGACAAAACTACTTGTACCTAAACTCGAGGGGTACGAATCCTACCCAACACCTAATCCTTGTCACACTGTACACTAGGTAGGTACCTAGGTACGTACATACAACATCTGCACTATGTACTACAGCATACATACCTTAGGTACTCCAACCACTACCGAGTAATAGTAGGTATCTAGGTATCTAGGTATCTACGGTATCATTCATTACCTATCACACATTTAACCTCGATGCCCACGCCAATCAATTACCTGATATAACCGACTGACAAGAGGTTGGGTCAACCCTTTATTTTTCCCTTCACCAGTTTCAACCTTCTCTTTTTTTCCGTCTTCTCGTTTTACCGGGACTCAATTCATTGCACCATTTGCTCAATAAGCCTTTCGTCACTCTTTCTGTGTGTCCTGTGTGTTCTGTGTGCGCTGCGACAGTAACATTCCAGTCTCACCAGCTCCAATCCTTCCAACACGCCTGTCATCGCGCGACCCCACAACATAACACCAATATAACCTCTATCTACCTGTTAAACCACAAGAGTAGAAGTTTGTTTCGAAACTGGCTTCATCCTCTTCGTCTCAATTACACCAACTGCCATTAAAAGCCAAGCTTTGAGTCTGTCAATCAATCCATCACCTCTCTTCTTCCATCGTTTGGTCGAGGTATTACCGGGTCCGAACCAATCCAATTCTCCAACTTGTCCAAAGATCCGAGCGCGCGAGACGCGTATTGTGTGTGATAACCACCCGGCAATTCCTAACCTGGACTGGACTACCCCGGACCATACCGTAACTCAATTAAGAAGAAGACCATTGACTGTCCGGTGGGCCACTTAGCCATTTACTTATAAGTGCCCTTTCGCTACGAGGTTCGCTAGCTACCCCAGATCTATCACATACAATAAATAGAAGCTTCTCTAAACCTAGAGTCACCTACCGATACTTATAACGAGACCTAGAAGGGAAATCAGTAAAAAGAAAAGGGAGTAAGGAACTGAGGTAACAACCTAACATAATTCCCGCCGATCACCGGACACCCGAAACCGTATACGGTGTCTCTACCTTGCGCTTTTGCTCTACCGAATATATTCCGTTTCAATTGCCGGGTTTTGTTTGCCTGCGTGGCGCAACACTACCTTCGAAAGTCGTAGAAGAGAGGCTCGATTCCATTCCCATTCCCCTCGCGGGGGCAACAACGGAAACCACAAAAACCCCAAACCCCTACGAATAATTAATTGCAATGCCCATCCAAACCCAACCCACGGCTAACGGCCAACCTCCGATACCCATCTCCATCACGATATGCGGTGACGGCGGCTGCGGCAAATCCTCCATCACGCTGCGTCTCGTGCGCTCGCAATGGACGTCCGAGTACGACCCCACCATCGAGGACAGCTACAGCATCACGCGGCGTATCGATGGGACGACGTACCATTTAGGATTGACAGACACGGCCGGCCAGGAGGAATACAGAGGCATGTGGGCCTCGTCGAACCTCGGCGCCGATGCCTTCCTGCTCGTCTACGACATCACCTCGGCCGATAGTCTCGACGCGCTGAACTACTTCAACGACCTCATCGACATGGAGACCGAAACGCGCCTCGACAACGCCGCGCGCGCCCGCCGGGCTGGTATACAAGATAGCAGAGGCGGCCGCACCATCCCGCCCGTCAAGATCGTCGCCGGCAACAAGTGCGACTTACAAGAGTCGCGCCGGGTTCAAGCCTTCCAGGGCCTCGAGTGGGCGCGCAGGCGCGGCTGCGGCTTCATGGAGACGAGCGCCCGCCTCGAAGTCAACATTGAAGAGACGTTTGCGCTCATCGTGCGCCGCGTCGTCGAGAGTCGACGGCTTGCCGAGATGGGCGTCCTCGATAATCCCGAGATGTTGGACCGACGCGGCGTCACGAAACCGCTCACACCGCTGGGTAACCACGAGCGGGATGACGGGGCTGATGAGAAGAGAGGCGTTGGGGTTCGGGGCCCGAGGTTCGATGGGTCAGTTGGGAGGAGAGGTGGTGATGGCTTTTGGAAGAATTTGAGGTGTTGGTAAGCGGCATTAGCGAGGAGGGACACTTGATGGGTTATGAGAAGAAACGTTATGAGAAGAAGAGCGATGAAAAGGTGATGATCATGAGTCTGATGTTGATGAATGGGTTGGTATTTGGAGCTTATGAGTGGAGGTGAAGATGAATCTTGAAGAGCGGACGTTAGGAAGTGGTGGACTCTGCCGGTAAGCACCTTAGTCTATCCCACGACTGTACGCTCAGCGACTTTGACCAGCGCTTTGCAACCGTTATGGTCACACGTCTGGGGTAAGCTGGATTAAGGGGGTCGCAATACCGAAGCAGGGGCTTTTTTTTACTTTCGCTCTATTTACTTGCTTCGTCGGGGTTTTTTTAGCACATTACATCTGGGGAAATACATTGGCGTTTAGGAGGGTTGGGGGAGTGGGAGTTCCCGGTCGGGCTACTTAGCAATTGGTCATTTCTCAAGAGCTTTCATTTACACTTATTGGGGAGAAGGGTGCTTAGTTTATTTATTTAAGGATTCGAATACTATTGAGATGCTTTCAGTTTATCACATTTTCGAGTCTGGAAATGTGTGTGCTCTGTACTGATCAACACGTCTTGGGAATTTGTTCCATATCCCTGTAGAAGTTGGAGTTGCAGGAGTGGTTTGATGGATTTCACCGGACACAATAATGTGTGGTCGGGAAAAGAAAAATCAGTGATGCGATGATAGCGTGATAAAGATATAAAGATGGATATGAAATATGAATATCGTTGCTCTGATTAATTGGCCTAGAACCCGAATGGAAGTTTCCCTGTATCTATCTATCTATTCCACGAGTCTTTCTCCCATCCGTTCTTGATGCCTAGATTACTAGCGAAAAAAGGTACAGCGCCTCCGAATAATCCTCCTCATGCAGTCCAGATAATCTTTTCGCAGCATAGTATTTCTTTACCGCTTCATCATGAATCTATGTGTCTCAGATTTCTTCACGTCGCCTTCTCTTCTTGCGTTCCACAATTCCCTCGTCGTGCTCTGCTTCTGATATCCCTCAGTTCCATGTGTCGTATATATTCGCCGTCTCCCTGCATTTCCCAAACAAACCGATCTGACTTCTCCTCAAGTCTGAGTGAGTCTCTGGGGTCAGTACCAAAGGTAAGACTACCTAGGTGGTGTTGATCACAATAAAACCATAATCCCCCAAATCACAGCAAACGCCGCGCCTAGGTGCCGTCTATCCAATAATCCACCGCCAACAGCAGCCGGAGCGGCACCAGCGACGAAGACAGCAGCACTCCCTTCTGCGCCTACACCATTCACAGTCGTACTATTACTACTACTATATCCTGCCGGCGCGTATTGGTTCCCGGGCGCAACGGAGGCAGAAGCGGATACAGGCTGCACGCTTATCGTCTCAACAACAGTAACGACGCGCGTCGTCGTCATACCGACTGTGCAGGTCTCTTCTGCGATGTTGGTTGGAGGGCAAGACATGACTTCGTAGATTGTTGTTGTGGGATAGGCCGTTGTGGTTATCAGGGGTGTGGGTATTGGTATCTGTCCTCCCCCCCCTTCTTCTTGACTTCCTGTGTCGCCGAGACTAACACCAGGAGCGCTCGATTCCGAGACACCTATGATTCCACCGGCGGCAGCAGTGACGGCCGGAAGGGACGTGAATGTGGCATCTTCGTGGCCCGGACAAAACGTCGTGACGACCGTCTCGAAGCGCGTGGCTACTTGACCCAACGCGCAGTTCGGATGAGATTCTGCACATGTCGTCACTGTGTATACGATTGCGCGGGTGATGGTGCTCGTGACTGTTGTTGTCGGTATCTCGTCCGGTGGCTCGCCAGGTCCTGGTCTGATTATCACTGGCAGGCCTGTCGTTGGATCCGTACCGTCTATTGCGCCGGCATCTGCGCCGGCACCAGTGCCAGTGCCAGTGCCAGGGCCAGGAGATGGAGTGGGAGAAATGGAGGCGATTATTATTGTGCCGGCGCCAGCGTCAGCCCCTATGCCGCCCACGCCATCTGGATCCGGACCGCCCTGTGCTGGCGCGCCGGGCGGGATGTCTGTTGGGTTGTTGAGGGCTACTGTTGCTGGCGTTGGTGGTATTGAGCCTCCGGGGTTCGAGCTCGGGGGGATGGGAGCGCCAGGAATGGAAGAGGGCAAAGTTGGGGAAGATATTCCAGGAGTGGAAGACACAACAAGAACGGAAGAGGGTGGGGTAGACGACGATACCACGAGAGGAGGAGAGGTAGAAAGGGAACCAGTCGTGGTGCTACTGGCCGGGACCACAGGGTTGAGAGTTTGACCGAGACTGGATGCGAGGCTAGGTATGATGGTACTTGAGACTGTGCCGTCTGGAAACGTTGCGGAAGTTACTGATGTACTAAAAATGGAGGAAGATGCTGGAAGACTAGACACCGAAGGCACAATGGCTCCTGGGCACGACCCGGGTATGTTCGCTGCAGCGTTTGGTCCAGCCGGCACAGCGACGAGATTTGATTGTCCACCGTTGCAAGAGACGTAGTTAGCCATGAAGAGAGCATTGTTTGTCTGGTCGAACGTGACTATATGGTATCATTACGGTTAGTTCTCGACGATCACGAAAATCATGAGTAAAGGTGGTAGTTCAATGGACAGTTATCAGCCAGAACTATTCAGTGGTCAAGGGGGAAAAAGGAATGCAAAAAAAGAATAAGAATAGAATGAGCTCACCATAAGCACCCCTCAAAAATGTATCGCCCAAGATCCAAACCCCAAGATCATTACTAGACCAAGCACCGAGGAAACAGTCACCACCACTATTCCAGATGAAGTCGCGATACGCAACACTGATCGTCACACCTCCGAACAAGAAATCGACACTCCCATCGCGGTCTTGAAACGCGCAGTCCACTCGATACCCACCATCGCCATCGGACTCGGCGCCCGGGAATTGCGCGGCGAGCTTGCTGACAACGGACTCGGGGAGTAGAGAAAGCGTCGTGCCCGAATCGACGATGGCTGCCAGGGGGAGATTAGCATCTGCAAAGGGTGTTGCGACTGTAGATCCCGGGCCGCGGTGTGCGATCCCGTTGAGCGTTATCTTGTAGTGTCTGTTTTCTGCGTTAGAGGCCCGGCGACTATGTATGAAATGATGTGATATGATACTAGAAAAGTGGAAAGGCTTACGGATCAGATGGGTCTGTGGGAACCTTTTGTAGCAGACCGGCGTACTTATTCGTATCGACGCCTCCGAAGACCATCTCACCCGTGACGGCGGCTACCCCGTAACGGTCAGTTAGCTCACATATATATCATGTAAATCTACTCGTTTAGAACCTTCCTAGATAACACCGGAAGTCCAAAGTGGTAGGTAGTAAATGGATGCTCACTCACCCCCAGGAGCAACTTGTCCACCAAGGTCCAAACTGAAGAACTTCGTATTCGTAAACCCTTGAGCAGATAGTGAATCGATGATGAGCGGATACTCGATGAAGCCGTTCCCTTGGCCATGGGCAAGCCCCATAATTCCGAACCAGACGAGGTCCGATGAGTTCGCCACGCCGAACTGTTGTTGTTCGATCTTCGCGCCTGTTGTAGTACCATGTTATCAGTAAGCGCTCTGTAAATATCACGTCATATAACTCTCTAAAACCCAAGGAGACTTCTGCGACTCCCGCCATCACCCTGTAGTCCACGATTGCCCTCTTCTTGAAAATACTCAACCACCCTTCCTCCCTCAGTATCCCCCCAACACATTCATATCAATCTCAGAGATCAGAAAGCGCAGTTAACTCACCTGAGATATAAACATCATCTTTATAATAAGCACCCTGAGCCTCGCCGGATCCATACGTGATGTCAAAACCATCGTCGAGAATTTTATAAGCCGTAGTCGACTGCGAGGGATCATAGTGACCGAACGCCTCGCAGAACTGGGGCACATTCGACGCGTCACAATCCGGGTTGACCCATAGCTCGAACGAGCCCGTGTCGATGAGCACGTCTACAGTCTGCTTGGTGCCAGTCGTGCTAGTGCCGATTGTCACTATGAAAGTCTCATTAGCTCCCTATTTTTACATCATCATGATTCTCCCATCTTCATCGATTCTTCTTTCCTTATTTCGCCCATCTGGACAAGAGGTCTGACGAGTATAGCGGAATCCTGACCCCGGCAAGGTAAATCAAGCAAGTGAGGGAGAAGAGCAATTAGGTAGAAGAGGAGAAATTAGTCAATCATACACTCAGCCAGATACGCAGCGCCAAATACGCCCAGCACATCCGTCTTGAAAAACCTCTTCGCTATGCTCGGCGTCGCGACGCCCCGGTGATCGACGCGCTTTAGGGGGATAGTGAGGACCTGACCCGAATTCTTGTAGAAGGCCGTGACGTTGACGCCGACCGGCCCAGCGGAATTGTGTGAGTGTGAACCATTATTGCCGGCAGTCTGCTCAAGTAGCGCGGCCTCTGCGAAGGCGGATAGTAGTATTCCCAACGCAGCAATAACGCGCCATATCACCGAGCTTAAGAGCGACATCTCGTCTCGGATCGGCGCCTAGGAACGTAGAAAAAATAAGCAAAAAGAGGGAAGAGGGGAAAAGAGTAGAAAACACTCGGTGGTGATACGATGGCAGTCTATAAGAGAAGGAATGAACGAAACAAAATGAACGGAACGCAAGGCGATGTTCTCTGAAAAGACATCGCACATCGTGATGCGTAGAAGGGAAGGCACATAACGGGATGCAACGGCGATTAACAAGGGCGAGTCGCGTAGGAATGGAGGGAAGTTGGATACTGTTGATAGGAAATAACTCAGAGACACATTTTGCCCTACCTTCTGAGACATCGATGCGAAGGCGGATGCCCTTTGATAGGGCTCATTCCAGTGCATTATCCGATCCCGATCCTAATCTCCGTGGTCTGTGGGCTTTTCGTCTCTAGTAGGACTTGTAGTTCATTGTTATGTTTGGCGGTATCCGTATTGACGTATTATAAGAATGCCACGTTGCCCGTGAGCTTTCAAGATGACAAACTTCGCTGGTTTAACAGGAGAGCTGATACTACTGTGAGGAACTACCTAGGGGGACTAATAAATCCTATAAAAGAATCCCTAAAGGGAAGAGAGAAGGCAATCTAAACGTCTTATTGCTAGGTAAGGGAAATATGGACGGCGGCCAAGTGCTGAGAGTGAGTCTTCAGGAAAGGCGCTCTCGAAAAAGACACTCTTTGCAATCGGGTCTTACTGTATTGATGATTTATGAGATCAAGCTAGGAGATCCGAGAAAACGCCATCTACCTGTATTAAATGAGGTCGAAAACAATTTCTTCGCTGTACCCAACCTATTCGCCTAGAACTCCTTGATTGCCCTACGCGGAAACATACAAGGATCGCCCTCCACATATGCCATGGCTGCGGTCCGCTTCAGTGACCATGTAAGCGTAATCACATCTATGACGCAACGGTATTCGCTTCGACCCAGTCGCGCCAGTGTTTATATTCCGGATATTGCAGAATTTCTTTCTTGCCTTGGTACCGGACAACCTTGAGGTCAACATCTTGCCATTTATCTTTTCGGCCAACCCAACCTCCCTTCCGCATGAGGCTCACCAACGTCTCCTCCTTGGTCCAACCCTGCTCTGGTGCCACGTCCGGGAGGTAGGTAGCACCGTATCGCCGGCCGCGTTCGGTGAAGCTGATTCGTAAACCGTGGGTTCCGAGTTCCCAATCCATGGCGTCGTCACAGTCCTCGAAGTCGGTCAGAAGTGTGACAGCCACCTCGAGCGACGGCAGCTCTCGTTTCGAAATAGGATCAAATCTCATGTCGTGGATGGCCGAGGTGATAGCATAGGAAGAGAGACCCTCTTCAAGCTCCTGCGCTTCGAACGTCCCAATGCACCCTCGGAGCGATGTGTTTCCTGATCGCGAAGAGACCGTGTTCCATGTTACAAAGAGTGGGGACTCGGTGATAGTAGAGGGCTCTATAGGCAAGGACGAAGTGGATGTTGCCGGAGTATCGTTGTTTAGCGAGATGGTCGAGCCTGATGATGGTGTAGATAGACTACTAGATGAGGCAGAGCTGCCGGCAATACGGCGCAGAGCAGGTAATTGTTTCTTGGTTGTAGAACCCTCGGAATCTTGCGCGTTCAGAATGTCGGCATCTTTGCAGTATGTGGACCATGACTCTTCCACCTCCTTGAGCGTCATAGACTTGCGGCTTTCAAGGTGAGCAGCGAGGGACTCGAAACAGTAGAGGCAATGTGAGACGGTGGCCATGCTGCTTTATTGGGGAGAGCAACGTCGGGAGAAGGGTAGGACGAAGGAGCTGGGAGATAGGAGACAATTGGCGAAGACCTCAAAGGAAATAAGAAGGCGGAAGAGAATGTAGGGAGAAAGTTTAGAAATGACAAAGTAGATAGATAGGAAAGGGTGAGGAAGAAGAAAGAGAGTGATTATCGAGGCTGTCACAGACCATCGGGTACTTACTTACACTAGGTAGGTAGCCCACCCCGCTCTTGACCACGCGATAACACGATAAGTAGGTAAGGTGGCATGTGGCATTCAGATCCGAGAGTCCCGCATAACGGCTCCAGGGCTTGCAGCAGCAGTTTTAGCGTGCTTATTGCCTTACCTGACCCGCCATTGGGCTGAGCCCCGCCCTCTGCCCCTCTGCCCCTCTGCCCCTCTGCCCCTCCTTGACGAGTCCTAATGCGATTGGGGTGCATGAAAGTACCCTTACCCATCATTTGATATACCTCACCTACCTAGTTATCAAACACCTAAAAGGACAAAGTTTGCTTGAAAGTTGTAGATCCACTGTGATGAATTGCTCTATCTCAACTTGAATGGGAAATAAATCCGGTTTCCATCCAGTAGATCGGATAGAATAAACGTTCTGCCAGTAAACTGAGAACTTCATATAGTTGGCAAGTTCTCCTCTACACCGTATCTTGTAGCCTTCATAGGGCACACTTCCCCCCTTCAACCTCCAGCAATGACCTCTCCTGTCCAAGGCCGGCCGGTTAAGTCCTCATAATAGCCCTTGTCCATGCCAGCCTGTTGCCTCGCCTCGGCATTGAAAGGTCCCTTAACAGCACCCCTGAAATGTTTTTGCACGTTGCTCCGGAAGACTTGAACCGAATCTGTGCCTTCTTGTTGGCAGACCCAAGTCAACCATCTGTGGCCCGTCGTCACGTGCGTGATCTCGTCGTTGTGAATGATGGTCATGACGTCGACGCTCTCCATGTCTTTTGCAACCCGGAATTTCTCGATCGTCAAGGGATTGATGTCTAGACCACGGGCCTCGTGGACGAGAGCGATGACACTTATCCTCGCCCAAAGATCATGCGCCGTCATGGTAGCGGACTCCCACAGCCCATGATGCACCGGTAGCGCCCCGAAATGGCTTCCCAACTCTTCCAGTCGAGCGCGTAGTAGTGAGAAGTGTTTCGCCTCATCGTTAGCTACTTTGAGCCAGTCGTAGTAAAAGGCCCGAGGCAAGTTCTGCGAAAGCGAGTCGTCGGTTGCAGTAGTTTCGAAAGTAGCAAATCTCACGCAGATATCAATAGCAAGATCGATTGCCCATTGCTCGATATTTGCAAGAGCATGCAACATAGTAATCCTACTCTTTAGAGATCCTCCTTTACCAGCTTTGGGCATCTGGCCAGGTTTCACCTCACGGAGATCCTGCCGTGGAGGTTCATCAGGGGCTGTCACACTGCCGGCGCCGATATGCATGGGTGATGGCGACTGTTCACGCGTAGCAAATAAAGAGAAGAGATGCGTGGTAAGTTCAATCTTGTGTTCGGGGTCAGAAGTATTCAGTATATGGACACACCAATCACACAGGGTAGCCTCGTCATCAAGATACTTAGGCGGACTCGTGGGATCTTTTCTTGGGCCATGTTTGAACTTGATATTCTCACTGACAGGCTCAACAGCCGAGAGGTGCACACCTTCAGCTTCTCCAAAGTGCAGCAACACTCGGCCGTCCTGCAGACGAACAGGGAATGTGCAGGCTTTGACGCCGTAGCTGGACTCACCGGTGTCGAGGTTGAAGTCGTAGGCATGCCACGGACATGATGCGACATATGACGAATCCTCCATGTCTATATGAGCATCGGCCATCGGCCCACCCGCATGGGGACATTCTGCCTCCATAGCGTAGTATGTCCAATCATGGCCCCCGAAGACAGCCGGTATATCTGGTTGGCTAATGTGTGGCAAGCGAAACAGTATGAGGCGCTTGCCATTTGACAATAAGATCGCATACCGCGAATGCGAGAGATCCTCTGCCTGGCCAATGTCGATGGTAGACATCATGCTTTCAGTAATCTTGAGGAAATCCTTCTGTCAAGCGTGACAGGAAATTGATGGCAGTCAACCTAACCCGAATTAAAAATGGCTGCTGTGAGAGCATTCGAATACTAGGTAAGGAGGCACTACCTCCTGTGAAGCAACATTGTGAGATTGGCTTCTTGAAAGTTTACCTCGTCTCAAGCCACGAATTATCGGAGTGTGGCTTGGTATATCGGATAAGGTAATATCGTTCAATCCAACTCTGGACCACATACGTATGTGGTCCAGTCTTGGCACAGATTCATCCTCACATTCATCTTATCCGAACCACTGCTTCTACTTATCCTCCCTTCAAGTTCTCTTGCAAGTGGCGGTCTCAACCCAATTTTATCGTCCCATGTTATTCCTCCATAAACGCCCAGACGCGTCATCCTTATTATTTGCCAAGATAGAAATAATAACGTGTTGTTCCTGTCTGTGAGCCCGCATGTTTCATCTCTTGGCATCAAACTAAGGAGGCCATCAACGCCAAGCATCTGTAACGCGGCATCTTCGAAAGCCGGAATGGGGGGAGTCCAGCCCCCATCCCTGAATGTCGGATGTTCAGACGATTAGCGCAGCTTGTTTGTTGTTTGTGTGCAAAAGTCCGGAGTCCCTGCTCGATAGCTCAAGATAAGCATTGCATACGGTTACAGCTCTCGTCTCAGACCCCGGCTTCCCGCCCCTCATCCGTTCTTAACGATCCTCAGGGACGCGGCTCTAGCCATGAAACAACAGGGATACACTCCGTATATTAAATTTTCTTCTCGTTCTCTTCGCCAGAAAACACTGTACCAGTACCCAATGGGCTTTTCTCATATTTCAGGTTTGACCACGTTTATTTAGTGGAGATCGCATGCTGATATCCCAGCCAAGCTTTGTTTCATTGCCGTTTTGGGCAATCTACTTCCAGAATGTCATCAAGATTAACCTCTCTTGGACTCGTCTCAGGAGCGCTCGTCATCGTCGAGGATCAGTATGGCAGAGGCGCCGAGTAAGAGCCCCTTTTGCTTAGCGAGTAAGTAAGTGGAGTGAGCGATCGGTCAGTCATATCAATCAATCGAGCAAACCCTCCTGATTGCTCGCCTCGCATGATCATACAAAAGCGTAGTCTATCCCGCCGATGCCAAGTTTGATTCAAGTCCTTTTCACTCCATTCCATTCAATTCATCCTGTTTATATTCATTCACAAGAAGACTCTTTCTCCTTGTTTTACCCAAAACTTTCTCTTCATTTGTGAAATCATTCGCTCGTCGCCGGCCGACATATTTGTTCATCTTCGAAGCAATCAACACAAACAAAAACATCAGTCAAGATGAAGTACACCGTCGCTATCTTTGCCCTCTTCACCGTTGCCATGGGCCAGTTCAGTAGGTTATATCTGGCAGTACATTACATCCGCCCGTGTATTTCTAACCAAGCTCAATAGTCAAAGTGCCCCGACAAGCAGCCAGTGTCGAAGTTCAGACTGCCGCCATGTCCACAAAGGACGGAGGGGTCGTCGCATTCGACACCGCTAACGTCAACAAGGCTGCAACGGACGCGGGATTATAAAAAACCAAACACACCTGCTCGTATGAACAAGGCTTCGAGGATGCATTGCATATAGAAGCCAGCCGACTCAGGCTAGAATGGAGTGGCCCATCGTCAACCACCAATATGAAGGGCACCGGGTCGATGTAGAGAGAATTGGATGTTTGTTGATAATGAAAGGCTGGGTGGACGTGGCGTTCCTGAATGACCGACAATGGTTCAACGCCATGCAATAGACTTCGAATCATAATAATAAAACCTCGCCTCGAGCGGTTGGCACTGCACCTCTCGTGGATATGAAATAACTGCTACGCGTGTTTTGTTGACCTGGTAGTGGCTATACGTTCTATGTCGAAGAGTGATGAAGAGCCTCAATTTCAAATTATGGTTGTATTCAACGCCGGGGTTAGCAGCGAAGTTGGCTACCCAGAGCCTCCTGAAGAGCATAAGAGCGTACTAGGCTAGGATTTACGAATTTCCTCGGTGACCGATTACTATACCCCCAAATAGCGATTCGTGTCCATGGTCATTTGACTCGCATATATTAGCGAGCTTGCCCTGTCGTACTTCCTCCTTCAGTCGAGTGTAATTTTGACACCTGGGTGTCAGTGATCTAAACCCTTCCAAATTTTGGGCTTGCTACCTCAGAGGGCTATCTAGCTAGATAGCCATATGTAGCCCGTAAAAAGCTGTAGCAGCGATCGATTCGTCAAAACCAGCCCGGTTAGGAGTCCTTCATGTGCCGTGGTGCATCTCAAACAATGATCCATAGGGTGGGTAGGAAGCATTACATCTTCAGGCGAATGAAGCACCGGCATGAGCCAGACAAAATACGTCCGTAAAAGTGCAGGTATGTATCGGATCAATCATCTCATTGCGCGTTTCATCCATAACTACCATATACGCAGAAGACACAGAACGCCGAGCTCAAGCTGCCCTAACCCAAAAAGCACCTATATAAACAGAAACAGAAGGACAATCTTCGTCCAGGCTAACACTGCCAACATGGAGAGCTGGATTAAAAAATTTGAAGTTTTGGGGTATCATGAATCTCTCCTACGCTTCTTACTCTCCAGCTCGATATCCTCAAGCCCGTCCACCTGCTCGATCCGGCCAGGACTCCCCGAAGACGACCTCCGATCCACTCGACTCTCGCCGAGTAGAGCCTGCTGACTCTCACTCACGGCCCTCTGCCGCGTGACCTGTCGGCTCGCCGCGTGGCTGTGATCTTCCTCTTCGTGTGCCTCGGGGACACTATTGAGACTATGTCCGCGCTGCAGGACCTCGTCCGGCGGCGTCGTGACCATGATTCCGGGACTTGCGACTCCACTCGCTCCACCGACGAGCACTTCGTAGCTCGTCTGGCGCCCGATGGAGCTCACGCGCGGCCGCGAGACGTGTGCCGCTTGCACGACGCCCGCGTTGACCAGCTCGCCTTTGACGTCGGGCGAAGGCAGATCGCTGAATCCAAACTCGTCGCCTAGGGCCCGCTTGACGTCGTCTTGGAGCGAGTCGCGGTCATACAAGCCCGACGACCGCTGGCTCGCCCGTCGCGCCACGAAGGTCTCGAACTGCGTGTCTCGCTTGTGGTCGTAACTGGGGCGGCGCTCGTGCGCTGCTGTTTCTGGCGGTGGCGAGGGATGAGGCGAGGGGCTCGCGTTGCGGCTGAAGGAGAGCGAGATACGACGACTGCCTATCGAGACGGAGCGGCCGCGCTGTCGTGGCTCGCCGCCCGTCACCGTTGTTGTGGTGCCTA
The DNA here is from genome assembly GCA_023159215.1 of Xylariaceae sp. AK1471. Taxonomy (NCBI): domain Eukaryota; kingdom Fungi; phylum Ascomycota; class Sordariomycetes; order Xylariales; family Xylariaceae; species Xylariaceae sp. AK1471. The sequence continues at coordinate 43,148 of JAJKLI010000049.1, forward strand.
GGCTCGGGTTCGTGGGGTCGTAGGGCGTCGGTGGGCCAAGGTGGATGGAGGATGCGTCTTCGACGCCTTCCTCGGCGCCCGTGAACCCGAATGCCTTGTGGTTGTAGGGTAGGTGGTAGTCATCGTAGTTTAAGAGGCGACGGTAGATGATTATAGCGTAGATTAATGGAATTGTGGTAAAGAGTCTGGCGAATTACATTAGCATGATTTCTTTTTTATCAAGTTGAAAATGAAAGTAAAGACTCACATTAGGGCAACATCGAGGCCTAGGCCTATTATCGAGTATTTCTTATCCGCTCGTTGGACGTAGATGACGAGGTCTAGAGCTAAGACGACGCTCGCCAACACGAGATTCAAGATGCAGCCGAATAGCAAAGGTAGAGGTGTTAATACTTCGGCGATGAACCTCGCTATTGAGATAAATGTTATGACGAGGGATACCAGCGAGAACCCTATATTCGCAACTTCCCATCTGTAAAGTCTGTCAGTCTCTCAATCGTCACTGTAGTATCTAGAAGCTCCGATTTGTGAAGGTTGATCCCACAAGGTCTAGAAGAAGAGAGTACTAACACAAACTCGACCACGGGCACATCTCCCTTGTTCTCCTCTTCTTCCCAAGTCGTCACCGTTTGCGAGAGGCGCCAAGAGAACAAACCCATCAAGCTCAATAGAATGAGAATCTGAATGATCCAACATGGCAGAATTATCCTCTTCCTCCACCCAGCACGACTGAAGTGAGCATTGTCACGGTGAGACCCTAGCATCCTAGTGCTAGTATATGTCCTTTTTTATACGAAGTTCTTGAACCCTCGACTTCTTGAACGTAGCCCTGATTTTGGCTCGGCAAGCTCTCCCGGGCAGGCGCTTGGATTGTCGGCGTGGATAAGATGAGATGTTGGTCTCAAATGACAGGTTGGCGGTTCTAATCTTCAATAGCCTCTTCCCTTTTGATCACATATATCTTAGGATCATAACATGGTCCTCGTGATAGTCATAGTCGACGTCAATCGGGTATGAGTGTCGCTGCAAACTCGTTGTAGTCTTGCAAGAAGGAGTTGTGGCGGAGGGTTTGTGGGTCGTTAGAAGCCAACAGACAAGAGCTACGAGCAAGTGACGAGGCGGGTAATGCCTTTCTATACAACATATTGAGTGACAAGCAAACAAAAGTAGAGCCAATAGATTAGGCGGCCGCAAGACTACCCAGTTCGCTAGTTGGCTAGTATACAGCATATGCATGGGATCGTAGCTTGGTGGCGGGCAGCCGCATAGCCTCTCATCGAAGCAATCATCACCCGCCCCACTGAAGCTGTGTGCCCACTGTCACAGACATCCCTAGGTAAGACAGAGCCACAAACATGGACGAACGGAGTCATTTGGTTGGTTGAGAAGCGCGTGCGAGATTGGTCTGGGTCCCTCTGCAGGTAAGCACCATGGCCATCCTGGCGCTGGCTGGCGCTGGCAACCTTGGAAAACTGATTGACTACCGAGATATTGCTTGGTAGCGAAGGCGTTCCTGAGATTTGTGCCATTCCAATCAGGCCAAGAATATAGAGGTACTAGTGTCAGCCCAAGCCAACTCAGAAGCGGTATAGTTTCAAGGCAGCTAGCTGCAAAATGCATCCGTCTAGCGCTGCATCTCGTCAAGGACCTGCTGTTCATTGGTGTTGCGACAGCATGTGGCACCGCGTAGGACGAGACGCGATATGAAATACCTTGCGCTGTTTCGACAACGCAATGGAACCTAAGCCCTGTAGGGAATGGCGGGTCTATAGGGCTTGCCTGTTGGTTTGCGGCTGAGGAAGTAAGCTGAATGTTCGGTGGAGTGCCCCCCTGCTAGACCCTGACGATAGTATCGCGACTAAGCGGCCGCCTGTTAGGTTGTCTTTGCATCCGACTGAAATGATGATGATGATCAAGCATTCTATATGCTATCGTTGCTTAGCTTCAAGTCAAGTCAAGTCAAGTCAAGTCAGTAGCCGAATCCTGTACTTGTTGATGATGATGATGATGATGATGATGATGATTGATTGATTGGTTGAATGTATAAACTAGATTGATGGCTACCCTGACGAGCTGCAAATGAAACATTATTGTGTCGAAATGACAAAAGAACCGCTTGGTTCCCTTTGTATTTGATATTAGTTCTCGAAGATTGTGGTCAGCTATTTTTACGTCAGCACCAATTTTCCGTGCTTATGGCTACTCAAGATTGTATAAGACAGCAAATGAGAAATTATCCATTTGGGAGAGGCTTTGGAAGCAGCAATGCGGCGTAGCTTATTATATGCCGCTCGCGGAGCAGAGCCGCCTGCGGTGTCAATCCCACAGGATCAGATGTCATCTCGCTCAACCAACTTGCAGGCGACTATGTATGGTCAGCGTTTCATCGACGTGAACAGGAGGCTAGAACGTCGCGCAAGCCTAGAATGCGACACAATATTTTCTCGAAGCTCATACCCACACCAGAGGGACGGATACGTAGAAAAAAACAAAATAAAAAGCCTTTGTTTAAACATCCTACATTATTATTGTTGTTGTGTCTCAGCTGCTGTTCATGACCACACTTATGTACAGCAGTGGATAAGCACCAAATGATCTGGCCCAAATGCATCACCGAAAGTCCTAAATATAGAACTTGAAGCGCCCGTGCTAGTCTCTCGAGTCTTTCTACTCATTCGGTTCAAAACTGGGGCTGTGCTTACGCAAGCAAGTTTCATCTGGTGCGAATAGGACCAGTCAATTTTCAAATGCCGATGGCCTTGTAATCCCTTAACCGTGCTTACTGCAATTCAAATCGAGCTATCGCATAGGTTGAGGCATGTCATCAGTACCTAAACATGCAAGAAATTATATACAGTACCAAAGCAGCTGTCGAAATAACGTCTTTCATTCCAGTCCCATCGCCCCTCGCTTAAGCAGCGACTGGATAACTTGCAGAAGACGGAAGGATCTGTGCTGAGTGAATAACTAACCTTTTCTGTTACGGATTGGTCGTGGGCAAGCATTGATAGACTAAAAAGAGTCATGTATTCGTCAACTCCTGTCGGCGCAAGTCATCAATAATCAGTATTATTCGACTGGATAAGCTGGTCACCCTTCATCCTCAATCAGCTCATCATCAGCCCTAAACCATCGACCAATCTAACCGCCAAGTTCAAGGTGGCGTGCTCAGATCCATGCATTGAAGGAAGGAAGTATGACCTTTATAGCCTGTTCTATACTCGGGCAACATTGTCACAGCTCGTTGTCAAATGCATAGCCTCTAGCGATGTGAGCAACAAGCGAGAATCAGGATGAGGCCACAAGCTGGACCACCATCCTCCTGCTATGGACATGCTAAACACGTTTCCTGCAAGGGATGGATGACCAATACCCAACACGTGCAACGCGGCTTATTCCGATGTAGCCGAACTCCAAAGAGTGATGCTTCATTTTCATAGGGTCACCTGAATATCGACTCATAATGAGTTGACCGCAAAGGCACAAGAAGAAGTGATTCATCGCGATGGGTACTCGACTCAAATTAGCCATATTGAAGATCTACGATCTTTTTCTTAACAGTTGTCAAAATAAAAGCTCTCTGTACGCCTGCTAAAGAGGTAAGCGTCATCAGTCGCTAATAAGTTTCAGAGGGGAGCCCGTTCCTTCATCGCAACGAGAACATGAGGGCTGAGTCTCGGATATTTGGAGTTGACTAGTTCCTAAAGCTTCTCTCAGTCAATTAATCCCTCAACGGGATAAGAAGAGCAAACGAGTGCCTCGGGTTGAGGCGGAGTTTACTCTCTGGACCTATCTTTTGCCAAGTTGGCTTGCCGGCCGGCTTCCACCTACCGGTACACGAGGTGGCTCAATGCTGAAGGATCAACTCCAACGTGGAGGAAGTGATTGGACTCGAAATAGCAGTACTCGTGTTCAAACGCCGGGCCACGAATATTTCAAGACCTTGAGGCTTACAGCACAGGATTTCACGATGCCACAATCTAGAGTAAATCCGAAGATGGCATATGAGGGGCGAGAATTCAGTCCTTCGAGCATTGGTGAGGTGCATAATGAGCAACAAATTTCTTGACTCTAGTTGACTGATGTGCCACCACCACCCCTCATTCGAAATTACGCACGGTACACACAAGTATGGTATGTGTGACTATGCGAAAGCCTCAAGAAATTGTCGGGCCACTGCGACGCTCGTTATGCAACCCTCCAGATAGTCAAAAGCAGAAGGAGAGAGAACTGCATTCAGGACAAGCTGCCCGCTCCGCCCTTCTGTAAAATACCCCTGACCAGTATATATTCTCACTCCACTACCCAAGCTCTTCCCCGTGACAGGTTGCTCCTCGAGTCTTGTCGTAGAGACAGCTCTCGCTCTCGCCGCGCTGGGCGGTCCCGTGGGACGGTCGCGCGTATGGCTTTGTGCGATATTTGAAGGCAGACAGGAAAGCATGCGAGTCCTTTCTCAAGCCCAGCGGCGCCGAGCTCGCGCGCTAAGAACATAACATCCCGTGGCAATAGGCAGAGGGAGTCTCAACTTTCAGATAGAAAAGGGCATCCGCATCTTGTTTAGGTACTGTGCCCGTCCCCGACTGTCATCTGACCATATCATCCGCTAATTGTCTAAAACTCCCTGTCAATTGCTTCTGGAAATTGTGACCGAGAACCTCTCAAGATTTCTTACGCTTAAGCCAGCCATCATCACGAAAGTGAATGCCAGGGAACTGAGTCACTTAGGTGAGTACGCCATCTGTACTGAGGTGTGATAAACTGTCTGACCACACATGCAGGCACTATCCACAATGAGTACAGATTAATGCACTTTGTCAGTTTGGCTGTGCTTAACTTTCGGTTTGACAACTCAGCAGGTTTTTCGGGCTGACTACATTACTTCGACAAGCTACCCTGACTGGCACCGTCGATAGTGTGCCGGGCTTTGAGCCATCTTTGAGGGCGAAGGTGAAATTGGAGCCGACTGCTTTCATTTAACCCTGATGGTCAGCGCGACCGAATAGATCTGAAGGGCATGGCCAGTATGTTCGTGCTGGTTTTCGTGTCATTTTGTCCGTTCTAGCTCTAACTCAGGAATTTCATATGAAGAATCGAAGAGGGCCATTCTCCGGATTTCTGATACCAGGGAGCTGTCAAGATGACGCCTAAGGTGAACGCAGTGGGACGTCACCGGCTCTAGGGAATGAATGCGTTTTGGTAGGCACTGTGAAATACGATCTTCTGTATTCAAGTGTACTTTGGGCTTCCTAAGTAGCAATTAGGTAGGCCATCTAATGTAACAGAAGGAAAGGTTAGCCAGATGGGCTCTCAAGTGAACATGTCATTTTATGTTCGCATACTAAGTCCTTTACGTATCCTCAAATATTGTTTATATCGCCCGGCAGTCTCATACATCCAATCTTGCCCATAACCCACACTTCCTCAAGTGGTAGACGCGAACCCAAAGCCTATAGCGCTTCTCCGCGGAACTCGTCCGAACTAGTCATCGCTAATTCATGTCCTCACTCCAATTCCTTCCGTTGCGGTAGTCATAACAGATGGTTTGCTGTAAGCTGCATTGGCGACACATCCGAGAAAAGAGCGAAAGGATTTAATTGCAAGGATTACCCGAAGTGAAGAGAGCGCTCACCAGATATGAGTATCGTCATTTTTTGTTTGACTTGTCAATAGGAATCGTCTTGGTTCTGATTTGAGAATTCTTTGATTCTCACTCTATGTATGATAGGTGTGTTACTCTTAGATACCAAAATCTATGCCCTCTAGGACCTGCCTTTCAGGACTCATCCCTCCTCCACGACACATGCCCATTTCCCCTTATAAACCCCCTTCTCTCAAACCTAGAAGGACAACCCCAGGTGTAGCTAGCTACGATTGCTGACAGCACTCTACAACCCGGTAGATTCATTCAGGCAGCCTATACAGGAATCAAGAGTTAGTGATTGGCGTTCATGTTCGCATTTCAGAATGTTTTCAAGACATTGCAATAGCAAGAGGAGAAGAAATCCCCTGATGAGGCATACCATTGCTCCCGAAATATGTCAAAATGGGAATCAAAGATTCAGGAATGCTGACCTTAGCGAACGGGGGCGCCGCCTCCAGAGCTATCGCTGCTACTGCCGCCGCTGCCACCGCTGCCGCCGCTGCTGCCACCTTGGTATCCAGAAGATCCCCCGGACCCGCTGGCACTGCTCCCACCTTGGACGGGAGCACCACCTCCTGAACCTCCGCCCGAAGAAGATCCCCCGGAGCTGCTGCCGCTGGAGGAGCCCTTGGAGCAACAACTGCCGCCGACGCCTTCAGACATTGTGTGTATGTGGTGGAATTTGTTGTGCTTGGGAAATTGATGTTGATTTTGGAAAACCCCGAGGACAGGCTTTGCTTAATTGTTGAAGAATCTTGTAGATGTGTTTGAGAGAGAGAAACATAATGTCTGAGAGTTCGGCTAGTTTTTATAGAGCTCGGACAAGAAAAAATGAAATGGCTCACGTCAGGGTCGCATGAATCAACTCGAGTCATGAGGATGTAGATGTAATCATAAATCAAATCAATCATGTTCATCATGCCCAATGTTCGAAAATCCGGTGGATCAGACCTGCGTAATCATGCTGTGATTAAAAGGATTGTATTTCAACCTCTTCAATCCTGTTCCGAACCAACATTTTGCGGCACGTGTCGAGCATCATCGTGGATAAGATGACGGCCGCCAGCGAGTTCCTTCCTGCCTAAGAATACGAGAGCCCCAAGAAAGACACTGCCACGATAGTGTTGGCTACTATTGGGGAGCATTATGAGGGAAAGGGAGGGTTGCATCTTGAGGATTTCGATACTGTGGAAGACAAAGCCGGTGCTCCCATTAATCAAGGTTGTGAAGAAGTATACTTTTGACAAGAAAAATAGATAGGCTATGCAAACAAATCAGCCAAAATCTTAGAGCTCGGGCCTTGACGCGTCGGGAATGCAAAGTCTAATTACGCCGCTGCTGTTGATAGAGATGAGAAATTTTGCACAGAACTGTGTTGGTGAGTCGTCAACTCTGAGGATGGAGAGTGGGAGCATCGAATGGGGCTTTGTTGTGATTTTCCTATGAGGTGCTACCTTGATTTCTTACTATACTTTAGCCTCACTTAAGACAAATTAGAAGATAGATTTGAGTTATCGAAATCCAAGGAACCCCCCCCCCCCCCCCGAGTTCTATATGGACATCGTGTCCCCTGAGTTAAGTCCCCAGGACAGACAATATGCTTACCTTATGAGGTGGCTCTTACCGAGTGGCCCCAAGTCACGGCGCCTTATTTAATTCCTAGTCTAATCTACCGACGGTGAGCTCTAATTAAGAAGCTCTTGAACTACCAAAACGTTCTGCTCAAGAATCAGTCGTTGGAAGACATGAAGCGTTGAATCGTCGACATCATTGATCGTTTGAGACGTCTCCTGTTGCATAGGGATCCTTCATAGAAACTACCTGGTGACAGGAAACATCTTGTTCTAGGTAATCTCGAAAGCCTGCCTTGGCTCGCAACTCGCACCTCGGGGCAAGGCAGTTGACGCTGGGCGAAGTAAGAAGTCCGACGACTAAGAAATGAAAATGCGAGGAACACAGCCCTGCGTGTTTTGTTATCCGCTCCAGTGAGAATGAGAAGCGATCGAGATGTTACCATTTGCTGTTTTATTGATTTCTCTGTACAACGTTCTTTCGTATGCTGTTTTGTCATATGCAACATGCGATATGGTAATTCTATATACCCTTGTTTTAAACGTAATAAAGTACGACTAAAAAGGAAAAGGTTGTTATGCTTTGAAATACTCGTGGCAATATTAGGTACGCCGATTTTGATTTCTTTATTCACTACACGTGACTTACCGTGTCCCCCAACCAGAAGGCTTTTTTTAGAATATAATTTATTAATTACTTACCCCGGCTTTAAGTATTATTTGCTTGATCCTGAAATATCCCGTTGTCGGTGTTGAGTATGCCGATTTCTGATTCTCCATTTGCTACACAAGACCTACTAATTATTTTATCTAATCAAAACTTCCTTTAATGACTCTACACTGTCACTCGACAGCCACGTCTCTTCCTACGCTCTGATATTCAGTACATTGCTTACTCCATTTTATTCTCCTTTCCTTTATATTTAAAGCCCCACACTCTCGACTAAACTTAGGAAATATTGACGTGGCGAAAAGGAGGTTTCCGCTTTTTTAGGTAGAGTATAAACATTAGAGCAGGCCTGCTCCATTTCTCGATGAATTTCTCCATTGTATCACAATGGGCTACTATCTGCGGCTGTTGTTTTCTTTCCAGTATATTTCTGTCGTGTCTATCCTCTAGGGCGATTTCTGCGGTGGTCATGAGCGCGATGTGGACTGCACCGATCCGCCGATGTTCACTAAGTCCATATACTTTCTGCAGAACAATGCCGTATATAGACCTCGTCATGGTAAATAGCGGCATAAACAGCAGCTTCCTTGAAGAGGATAGGGCGTAGGAAACCTCCGTAGCGCACTCGAAGTAAATTGTCGACTTTAGGAGACCTTTAGTGGTAGAGAATTGAAATCCCGGTACGGAAAAGCCAATTATGTCGTTGTCTTCCGACCACTGAAGGCTTAGTGGGAGGCAAATGCCTTCTAGTTGAATTGTGCCCGTGGTTAGGACTTCGTTGCTCATAGCCCTACTATGGCCAGACAAGCCCTTCACATCAGCGTAGCACTCGTGGACTTCCGGAAAGAAATCGTTGGCTAGTGGAAATACTATATGTCCGTCAACAGATGCCCAAGACCAGCTAGGAGCACGATCACACGTCTTGGCGATGGGAAACTGCTCGCGGTCATATTCGTCCCGGTGCCAAGGTAGGTCGTACAACGCGGTGCTCTTCCATAGTCCCGCCAGGTAGGTATCGCCTGGCCTAGACGTCATTATACGTCTCGCTATACCCTCTAGGGCGATGAGCTTATCTCTCCGGAACTCAAGTTCGCATCCGGAGTAGTCGTCTAGTAGACGCTGCCACTCTATGGCGAATTTCGAACCTTGGAGCTTGGTGGACCTTGATGTCGGCTCTGTCGTGGCCGTAGCACACTCATGTTTCGTTGCGGACACACCTAGCGATTGGGGTAGCCCGCCCGGGAACATTTCCAACGCTCGCCATTCTCTGCATTCCCACGCCAGTTGGCTCTCGCCGAAATGAGCCACCCGTCTAGCTAAATAGCGTTCCTGGAAAACCCAGCCCCGGTCGTTCAGGGGGCCGTTGTCAACCTCGTCATCCCAGAGGTTTCCATCAGTCACGAAGTACTTCCGTGACAGGTGTTCAAAGTCTATCTCGATTTGGGAGGGGAGCTTAGAAGCCCAGGAGCTCTTTCCCAGTAGACGGTCACCAGCTTTAACTGACCAGGTAGCCGAGATATTCAAATGAGCGAACCCGTAAATCCGATCCATCATCTTGGATTCTTTTAGCCAATCTGTAATGTTGTCTTTATCCTGCTTTATGCATAGCGAATCAATCCACAGGTAGTGGATACCAAGGTGACGTGCAATCTTTATCGTATCCTGAAAGACTTGTGGTAGACGTATGACATTAACAGTCTGCTGCAGCTGCGCTATCGTAGACGATTCCAGCTTCTTGTACTTTTGGTTGGTCCACCGATGGCTTAACGTTATGTAAGGGCCATCGGGAGGATTCTCGCTGGTAATGATAAGCCTGACATCGCCGGCTTGTGATCCGAGATAGAGCAAACGAGTGGGGAACCAGACTTGGTCATCCTGTCTGCACCTCTTGTGGTTGGTTAAGCATTTATGGAGCCAGTTTCCGAGAAGCTCCAGGTCCGCCCTAGAGCTGCTTGAACGTCTCGATAAAGCGGTCGAGTGTACTGTATATATGGAACACTGGCGTCAGCACTTTCCTGTTCCTCGGGGAAGAAAGTATACGACGGAAGGCGTTTCTCACCTTGGGAAGAAACAAAATTCAACTCGATAGAGCAGCCATTATCCTTGTTATGACTTGGGGGGTATATGCTTATAAAGAAAGGAGGCAGAGCATCGTCTGGCAGTATGTTGTCTACGCTAATACGCGCCATACTGGTGTATTCCACCTCAAGCCCTTTGGCGCGCCATTCGGCAAAGGCTGTTTTATCCTCACTTTTCAGCCACTCGGAAAACTTAGTACAAATCCAACAGTCGAGCACCTCTTCAATATAATACTTAGGCAGTGTAACCATAAGTTTTGATTCAATGTTTTCTCCTCTAGGCCAATCTTGGGGACCCAAATCCCGTATCGCCGTCAAACACCTTGAGCAGACTCCCATCCTGAGACTTCTCAACACCGAGGGCTTTCTTCGGTATTAAATTGAATAAGAGAATTAGAAACGAACTTTGCTGTAATTAGAGAACTGAGACTGTTCAAGTGCATACCAATATATCGGGCGTTGAGACCCATTGGCCTAGAGGATATCGATACGTTCCTGGGAGAGTCTGGGAGTTATTTAGGGAAAATATCCCGACTACCGCTATACCCTTTTAGATTGGCGTTCTAGCACACGGGCCTCCCCCGCAAGCTAGACTACTTTTGGTGAAGGCTTACCTTGTCTACTAGGAAAGTCTGGTCGATTATGGCCAAGGCTTTTTTGGATATCTGATTGGATAAGCTCGGATTAGTATCCCACCAAGCTGCAAGTGGTCTGTGTGCTACCTAGGTAGAACGCCAATTTAAAGGTTATGCGCTGAAAATAAAAGGGGGGTGTGCTGTAAATGTTGACCGTGGTGTTCCGGCAAAGCCATCAAATTTTTAAATCGCGATAACTTTACCAAATCGAACCTACATCTTTTAAAAATGGTATCAAATAAAATGCCATAATCTACTATATACTCCTAGAAGTTTATACCGCCCCACTAGGCTGGTGTTGTCGAGAACGGTAAGGTTGTAATACCTTATAAGCCTCAAAATTAATGTCGAGTTCTTCCCGATTATCCGCGGGGTCCGATAATCATCCACTAAAACAAGGCTCCGACATCTATCTAGCATCTAGTAGCTCTGCCCTAAGTAAAAAGTTAGGTAGCGTTGTAGGGATTGTGGGTGGAAAAGCTGTTGTATTGGATATGGAGAGTGGCACTGTAGCCTACTGATGGAATCCCCTTATATAGACACCGTCCGTCGTACCTGCTTACAGCGTTAAAAGCCTTATACGAAAGTCTCGCAATAGCATAAGCTTCAACATTAAGAGACTTAGCTCTACTATAGCGTTGCAGCCACAAAATAGCAGTACGGTCTTGTTAGGAGGAAAGAATACCTTTGAAGTCAACCCTGCGGATATACCTAAAGACATAAGAAATAAAGCAGAGTGGTCGACCTAAATACATTTCTCCGCCTTGCGTGCTTGCGTCCTGTTTTCCGGCTGCTGTTCGCCTGAGTCCTGGATTCTAGGCTTCTTATCAGTCCTGCTTGGAGCTGTGCCGTACTAGTTTGTTGAACTTACTATCTGTGTATAGTGAAGTACGTAACTATGCCCCGCCAAAAATGTACTTGTCGGGGGTGTTTTGGAGTCTATAAATGGTGCGTCTGGGTTGCCATTTTCGGAATGCTCAACGCTGACACGGGAACTTTAGGTGAAATTTACTCTTCTTAATAAACATTTCATGCCCCCCTCCTCCATTTTCTTCAATTTGTTTACTCTTAATATATATATGAAATAAAAATTTAAATAATAACATTTGAAACTAATATCTAAACTAAAATTTGGGTAAAAATATGCTGGGAAAATCTCATTTCGGTCAGAGCAGGGTCTTTAGAAATAGAACAGTAAGGTGCTCACATGACCGAAAGGCGAAGGACAGTACCACATGAAGCGAATGCCGCTGGCTTGGACGAGAGAATAGCCCCCGCAGGTTTGTATGAAGCTCCCTAGGTTAGGCGACATCCTATTTTGAGCTTTCAGCTCTGAACTAATTTTCAGTTCTATCGGCACGCCCAGTCTTGGACGCAGGATGAAGGTCGCTTGGTGGTTCTTTTAAGAATTGTGAAACATCCTCTACTGTCAGCTCACGTAAGCCAAGTTCCATCCATCGTCATATATTCCCCAGATATCCATTCGACGGCCGCGGCGTAGGACCTTCCAGTAATCGGAGCCGTTTCAGGTCGTCCCAGATGTTGGTAAGCCAACCAGTGTGGAACTCAGAGAACGCGGAGGTCTGCGTCTTCAATAATTCAATGCGACTCTTGTTCCAAAAGATGAAGCCCATCCAGCGCCACCTGTTCATCTTACGTCCAGCCTCGATCTTGTCACACAATGGAGTTTCCGTTCCAGCAAGTCTAAGTAGGTCATCACCCCAGCGGCAACAGTTCAGCCCATCCAGTGCGTCAACCCATCCGTACGGCGGGTCTGTGGTGAGCTCGCCTGCTGTTATGGCCGGTATCTCGTTCTCACGAGCGTATAGTTGGTCTCTCTTAGCAATTTCTTGTGCTTCTACTATCCCAAGGTGGGCGGGAATTGTTGGTGTTATTTGGGAAATTGCTCGCGTTGGGAAAAAGTGGCTTGCGCTGAACCAGTTAAAAGCAAAGGAGCACCATCGGTGACTTGACTCATTCTCGAAATACTCTCTTATCGTGCGTTCCATAGGTGTTTTTATCGCTCCCTCTGCCAATATGTCTTGTCTCAATTCCACAAGGTCTTTGAGATTTGCGTGCAGTTTGCGCGTGAAAGTGTTGGCGTAACCCACAAAGCTGGCCAAAAAGCCATGAGCCTCGGTCATTTGCTCCATTTCCCAAGCTTGGAATAGGTCATAAAACATGCGCAATATCGTCTTTTCCTCTCCCCAGTCGTCAAAAGGATGGACCGTCATCAGCAACTGGTAGCGGATAAATGCGCATGAGATTCGGTGGCGCTCCAAGTCACCGAGAGGATATGAAGCTGCAGTATTCTCCTTTTGCATTACGGCTACCCGTGATGATACGAACCATCCAACAAAGAATTGAACGGCTCGATTTACCCGAATGATGTTGATGACATGATCGATCGTGATGCCCCTCGTGGCCATCCGACCAGCAGGGAGCGCTGCATATCGCTGGATCGCGTGCTTAGCCTGGTGGTGAAAACCCTCCCGGTGCGGATCGAGTACTCCAACGAGGGCCAGAGCAACGGCCTCTCGGATGCCAGGTCCAAGATCTCTTGCAACGATTTCGAGCAGGACGGTCCGCTTTGCCGAAAGGAAACCATCGTATAGAATCGGTGACGCATAAATGAAGGCTCGCAGATCTGCCAAAGAATAACACGTCGACATTATTGCGACCAGGAGATCGGTAGGCAGTGACTCAATCAGGCACATTGGCCTTTTCTTGTGCGACTGAATCTGCGACATGATGTGTGAATATCTTCCTCGACGGCGAAGGAGACCGCGAGAATCTCAGTAGCTGAGTAGGTATGTGCTTATCACGATGGGAGCCCGAAGGCTATGGGCGGTCTTGATCAAATATGTCAGGGGCTTCGGCGATAGGCAGTATCTCCGATGAGGGGTAGGTAGTATATAAACCCTTCAGCTGTTGAGGTAGTATTCCTCCAGGTTTCATTCTGTCTTTATAGTTGGTTCTTGGAATAGATGCCCTTTCACGCTACTTTGTAGACCACCTCCTGACAAAATGGCTCAGCGACTCAGTGACTCATAGCTCAGTCCAAATGTCAGACTCTCGCGTTAAGAGCAACAGAACCCATGATTTTGAAAAGATCACATTAATATGAGATGTCCTAGATAGTCCCGGCCCACTCAATGAGACGAGCCTGTCAGGAATAGCCATTGGCTATTGGGACTGGACTACAAGAGGCACAGCAGAATCCTTAACCATAAACTATCTCATAACGCCTATGTAGAATCTACTGTTTATGCATGTCATACTCGCTACTCACATACCACTGGTACCACGCCGTCTCGCTGCAGCGCACTATATAAACTCAGCCAGCCATCCTCGACTCCGAGCGCGACATGCTCTATGTTGAAGGAATATGTAGGTTAAGGTTCGGAGGAGGCACTTGAGTTGCTTGAGTGGCCTAGGAAGCGATTGACGGCTGCCGGCGACGGCATGCAATAGTCATTGGCGTGATGGTGAATTGGCATTTAATGTCTCGAAGCAGACGTTGGGTTGGTAGTGTCATTTAACAAGCTAGTAGGATCAGGTTCGAAACCCTCCGAACCCTAGTAGGGATGTATATATATTTGCTAGATAATCCGAATTGATATTACCTATGTAGATACTTGCGGCATTAGTCAGTAATCCCCCTGAAGAGAATTGCAATTTAGTTGTAGGCTATGACATATGCTACAGTCGCTAGTAAATAAAGCAAATGTGCTAACTGAGGTGAGACAATAACCAGTAACTTGACGAGGACATATACAAAAACCGATGAATTACATTTTCATGGCCTATGCTCCGTATCAACGTTTACTTCAATCTCGGATATGGAGTATTGTTCATCCAGGATCGTCCATAACTGCCCTCCATTAAAGCAAAGCCACGAACTAGTACTTATGTGACGGTCGTACCTCGTAAGCCCTTAGTGACTTCAATAATGGAACCGAACGAATTGATCAACTTGTTAAAGGAATAGGTCAAGGGTGATATAGCATGTACTGTACCAAGGCACACAAGGACTCTCATGTATATAGTAATAAGGTCTTCCCACCTTACTCATAGACAGTTGATCAAGTCAATCAAGTATCATATACCCTTCATTTCACTACAACTCCATGTAAGAAAAAGCGAACATCGATAAAACAACGGGAGTAATATCAAGTATTCAAAAGGAACTCGGGCTCCGATATTTTTGAGTCCTTCTATCTCAAGGGCCTGATAAAATCGCTGTACAAGCTGAATGATCGGTTGTTCTATTTGACTATCAGGAACCTGAACGTCATTACAAACATTAAATCTTACTCAAATACTCTAGCAATTCCATGAGTTGATGCGAATGCGGATTTATAGTATGAGAGGGAGAGCGACATGTTCTACCGGACGTTATCAAGACTGGTGATAGGGTTCTAACTAATTAATACTGTGATAATTCGTGCCAGGTTTCCACTTTTAGGTTATCTTTTGGCTTGGTATGCTACTACTACGGTTTCTCAAAAAAATAACAAGAGTTGCGTAGAAAACTGGGAGAAGTAAGATGAGAATGACCGTTAGATACAACCGATATGTGCATCCGCGCCTCTACCTTCTAAAATGCTAGAATGTACTTCTATTAAACGCATTGACTAGTAAGCTAATATATAGCCCCTCGAATTTGTTCTCTACCTGGAAGAAAAAATCTACTCATCCCTAGCGATTTTGAGAACGACCCGTCCAGAGACATCTCCTCTCTCGAGCTCATCATAAATAGCGGGTAGGTCCTTAAAGGGGCGAATCGAAATTCTCGGCTTGACAACACCCCTTCGGACTAGGTCCACGGCTTCTAAGCATTCCTTGAGCGAACCTACAAGGTTACCCGTGATGTGCAAACCCTTGATCACAATGGCGCTGATCGGTGTTTGGAGGTAGCCTTTCTCAGCTGGAATACCCACACAACTCAGAGTCCCGCCCACTTTCAGCATATCAGCTGCCTGAGAAAACGCCTTGACACTCGCCGCCGTAACAATTACTGCATTGGCGCCACCGCCTGTGAGTTCTTGCACCTTGTTCACGAGGTTGGGAGTCTCCGTGAAATCGATGTACTCGCTTGCGCCGAGTGACTTGACAAAGTCACCCTTCGCAGACCCTCCATCTACGCCGATGACTATGGCTCCTTGGGCGCGAGCGTATTGGACTAGTAACGTGATGTTATTTAGTCAGATTCTAAGCCGTCCATGTCCAGTTGCGCCTTTTGAGTGTGGAAACGTACCGGCCAAGTGACCTAGTCCACCTCCCGCACCTACAACGACGATAGTGTCTCCAGCTTTGACATTCGCATTCTTAACAGCCTTTGAACACGGTAAGCGCTCACGGTTTATAGCATTAAGCAGCAATAAAGCCCACCTTGTATGTTGTCAACCCCGCACAGAGGACAGGCCCGATGACAGCCGGATCGATGTCGTCTGGAAGAATAGTCAAGTAGCCGGCGTCCAAAGCAATGTATTCCTGGAAGCTGCCATCTTCGTGATGTAAGTGATTCGTGCTCTTGATGCAATGCTGCTCTTTGCCAGCGAGACAGAACTCGCAGCGCCTGCAAATTCTGCTCGCGAACCTGATCCCGACGAAACTGCCAACTCTAATGTCATCGTCACAACCTGGCCCTAGGGCGATGATGCGTCCAACGCCCTCGTGCCCTCCGACATGCGGAAGCTTGATTTTCGTGATGGGGTTTCCGTCGGGCCCTGCAGCAACCCCCGCCTGGGTATGGAGATCTGCCATGTTTTAGTTTTGTCTCTTGTCTTGCACTGTTACTGATCACAGGGCCTAAACCATTGATCACTTACCACTCTGGCAGACGCCGCTGTAGAGGACCTTAGCTAGGACCTCGTTATGTCCTGGCTTAGGCACTGGATAGTCATCAACAAACTTGACGCCGCCGCCGAGCTTAGGAACAGTGGCTGCTGTCTGGGTTGTAGGAATACCAGACATGGTAACGGTGAATCTCAAAGTCGAATAAAGAGTATTGGAAGTATATCGAGGTTATCCAAACTAACTTGTTCATGGAGTCATATGAGTCTTATGATGAGGATAATCTCCTACATATGGGACTGTTCATGTCTACTTTTAAAGCGTTCACAGAGATCGCGCGGTATAGAGCTGAGCAATCGGCTTTCGCCACGGATAGAGCTAATTATCCCATTTATTTGACCCCACGCATATCTCAGCAAGGTTCAATAGGTCCAAGTCTGCATCGGCCCTTCACTTGTCCCTCACCTTACGAACTCCGGCCAGTCAAAGATGTTCATGCCTATTTGCTTGAACGCAGCTGCCAGCTAGGACTTGCCTTTTCAGATCGAATGTCTCTAGAATGGAAATTAGAGATCGTCGCACGTAGCTTAATACCCAATCGAATATGCAGGGCTTTAGGCCACCTCATACAGTGTGTAACTACATGTGGGTGAGTGAGGTGAGGCATCACGAGATCATGACAGTAGGTTCCCCCAACTTGTCCCGCTTCTCCGCAGAACAGAAAGCTGTTTAGCTTCGACTATGCAACAGTATAACGGCCGTGGGAGAAAAGTCCACCGTACGTGCATGTGACCCCCACAAAGGCAAGGAACTCAGATCATGTGGAATATGGGCACCAATGCCTGAGCTTAGTAACGTGGTTATCGGAGATCTTTCAGCTAACGTCACGCGACTATTAGACTCTGGTGGAGGTTAAGCTTCCGCCGGGGACAACGAAGTGGCATTGAATTAAGCAGTCCTACCATCGGAGTCATGGCTTGAGTGGGGGTTAAAGGCTATTCAACCGAAGATTCTATCAATTCCGGCCGTGATTGATCGCCGAAATGTCTCACTAAGACTATACAAGCATTTGATCTTATGCAATTTCAATCACATGGCCATAGAATGGTTCGATTTGAAAATACTCAGACTCTGTGGCTCACTCGGTTTGGATAACAGAGCCAGCTGATATTGTGGACCAAGAAGATAATTATGAGCTCTGATAGTCTACATAGAAAACTCCCAGGTGTAAGAGCAAGGTCTGGAATTGCTCAAGTCAAGAGGCAGAGACTAACTTGAGTCACAATCACAGACTAGCAGATGCGCTGCGCCATAGTTCATCGCGTACTTGACATGGAAGTACCATCACTCGTACTATAGCTCTCAACTTGAATGAGTTGGCCATTTGCCTTTCATTCTCATTCAAGCCGATCTCGCTTTGACGGAGGGGAAAGACTGTCTGTGGGGTAAAGAGACCGCCCTAGCTACGACCCACTTCCCCACGACTAAAGGTTTATTATACAAATTTACTAATAAAGCTATAAACTTAGAGTAATACTTACTTACTAGACTAATACACATACAAATTAATCCCTATAAAGATTAGCTCGCTTATTTCTAATACTCCAGCTCGTAAACAGAGGTACAAATGATTGTCTGAAGACTCATAAATCTCTTGTTTAGTTGTTGTGAGCTGTAAATACAGGCGAGTGCGTTTTACTACAACGTATAAAAAGCCTTACGGGCGGGAGTCAAATAATACTGTATCACAGCTGTTCTAGCCATATGGATCTGCCCTAGCGATGTTGAGCCTGTACGCTATCGCTCACATTCAAAGTTTGAAATTAAAAAGCCCTGTGACCTTGCCCTTACGCGGCTCAGCATCACGATCACTTATTCTTCCATTCTGATTGGAACTGCCGGCGAGACTAAGAGATTGCGCGCTTAGCATTTGCAAGATTAATCGAGAGTCTAAGGGCAATGCTCCTAGAGTCGTTCCACTGGTATCTTGTCGATAGGGGTCAGTGAGCTCAGCTGTAAATGCGGAACCTACAAGACGCCATTGCTCGTATTTTCTTGATATAAACTAGTGTCAATTGGCACATTTAGTAGGCTTAACTATTTCAAGAATCTCCTGCCCTGTTAAAAGCATCCTTATAGCTTTTCGTAAATCAGATTCACACACAACACCCAAACAAAACTCATGGCAGTCATGGAATACGCAGCAGTCATCTCCCTAGCACATAATGCCGTCCAAACCCTGGCTCAGCATGAGAGTGAGCGTACAGCGGAGTTGAAAACCATCGAGGTCTCTCCCATCAACTTCCTCAACGACGCATTCGACGCTCTATATCACCTCACGGATATGGTCCTGATCGATGAGCAAGCCCTGTCGAACGAAGAATTGGCTGCCGAGGATGACCTTGAGATCACTAAGGCACTTGATGGTGTCAAGGATGCCTACAACACAGCTTTAGATCGTTCAAGAGAATTTGAGGCCGGGCTGGGAAGATTGGTAGAGCTGATGAATCCCGAATCACTCCCGCGCTTAACTTATTTTTTTTTGATCTCTCATCGGAGCGGCGCGGCCTCAGCAACATGCTAATTATCTACTTAAACAGCGAGCGACATTGGCTCCGTCTCGGCTGTAGTCAATGTTTTGGCCCTGGCGCAATCTCAGGCGAACACGAGTATCAAGAACAACGAGTATATCAGAGCGCAACGGAATGTTGAGAAGAGTGTGCTAGAGGCACAAGCCAAGACCACTAGCGAATAACTAGCTCGATGTCACAAGATGTCTAAGGAAAAGAAGAATTAGTGAGCAACGGACGGACGCTCTAGAATGTCTAAGATGTACTAATTATTCCTAGCCCAGTCTAACTCAGCTATTAAGCGCAATCAGTCCCTATTCTAGAAGATCCTAAGCGCCCTCGTCGAAGGCGGCGAAGGCGCTGATCTTCTGCACCAAATCGGGCCTCTCCAGAAGGTTCGCCAGGGGGCCATGTTGGAGGTATAGATGTGTGAGCAACGTATGGCTGTCCTCAACAAAGATGTTCAGCAAAACTAGGAGTTGCGAGATGAAGTCCAACAGAAGCACTCGACACTAGTAAACCTCTAGTCCTAGATCTCTGCCTCAATAGCTAGGGGGCTTGAGTTGCAGAATGCTTGCGCCTCAGGCCATAAGAATCTCTTTAATGTTCGTCAAAGTTCGCTTACCATCTTCGGCACTCTGGCAGACCTCAAGGCAAAACCCCATGCGCACTTGAAGCCTACCCCACGTCGTTCCTTTGCGGACTCGATTATGGATATCATCAGGAAGACATCCCCTAGCGCAAAGCTCTTGGCCTGTGCAAAAGAATTGCTAATCAAATTCGACAAGATGCCTAAGACAAGCGCTCTGAGAGTCGAATTTGTGGCGGAGATCACTGAGACACAGAAGTGGGTGGAGGGACAGATCCAGGCACTAGCTGTGACTGCGATATCGTAGTAGTCTGTTAAGCAGGAAATATATTTCCAGAGTTCCTACACATGACCTTGAATGAAGTCCAAATGTGATGAAAGCCCACTAGCTGGAGCGTTTGATGATTAATACTTGGAAACTAGGAGCTGAGGCATGCCGTCATTTTATCACCTGAGTGGGCTGTGGCGAAATGAAGGGTATATGAGACTTGATTAACTTAATCAACGGTCTATGAGTGAGGTGGGAAGGCCTTATTATATACAAGAGAGCCCTTGTGTGCCTTGATACAGTACATGCTATGTCACCCTTGATCTATTCCTTCAACAGGCTTACTACTCGGTAGATGTTGAGTAGCGAGGCCAAAGTCCTTCCATGCCCTCACACGTAAACGAGGGCCGTAAGTGTTTCCTCATCTATGATACTAAGGAGTCAGTGTCGTATAACTTCAGGGGCCCGTCGCAATTCTTCATCGTCTCTCAACCTCCGCCATTGATTTGTTTCATCTGCAAGGGCTTCAATCCAAGTCCAGCCAATTAATTCTATAAGTCAACTGCAGCACAAATTCTGAGATGGCTCTCGATCGGACTGCGGCCGCTGCGGTCGTGGACCTGGCAAATAAGCCACAGTCACTCAAGGAATACGTTGCTGACCTAAAGTCGAGGACATTCAATCGGTACAGCTGGGACACGATGCTCATCGCTGCGCCAGTATGCCTCGAGCTTCTTGGGTCGTGCGAGACAGTCGCATCTTCCGAATGGGCCGGCAGCGTGGTACTCGAGCCACCGTCTGGCGAAGGGTTCATCTTCTTCAAGTGAGTTACTACGCTTCAACCAGAGTTGTGACTAATAGAATGCCACAGACAAACCCGCTTGAAGGGTGCTCTGGCCGAGATCAACAACCAAGGCCGAGGTGCCTTTATTAATGCACGCGAACGGATGGCAGAGATATACGAAGCTGCGAAGGTTGTGCGGGGAGTAGTGAGTGCAGAGGTGTCTAATCGCTAAGGAACGACAAGAGCCAACCGAACACCCACTTCGAATACCAACAGTAGTTACCGCACTTGTCCAGCCTCAGCCATCTTTATCTCTTATTGAAACCGAGATGGGTACCATCCTAGAGGCTGCAAACGACTGCCAAGAAGCTGCCAAATGGATGTACCAGGGATTCGGGAACTGGCTTTTTACTGTTAAGGAACTGCATGAAGCATGTGTCTCGGGCTAGAGCAGCTCTGAGGCCTCGTTTAAGGAATACCGGTCCAAAGAAGCCGCCGTCAAGATACTAGATGAAAAAATGGCGAAGCCGCTGAAGGCAGAAGAGGCTCGCCAGGCGAAGATGGAGACACAAATGAGCGACGACCGCGAGACGTTCAAGACAATGCTCTAGGAGGCACCGAAAGGGTAGGTGAATGAACAGTCCCCCCCTTGTGCAGCAAAATACTAACGAGACCCTCGTATCAAATTGGACCTGCTCAACCAACAGCTCACGCTCATGACGGCGGAAACCGTATCCAATTTAGTCAACACTCTTGGTGCGGGCTAAGGCATGCTATATTTATCCAGCTTCATCCATCGCGCTCGGAGCTCGAGAACTTAACAAGGGAAAGGATCTTGGGGGCGGCGACGACGTCGAGACGCCTCGCAAACAGCTCAAGAGATTGAACGATCAGTATGAAGATCTTATAGACCCTGCCCTAGAGCGAAGCGAAAAAAGTGCAAGGTTACCTGTCGGCATTGAAACACATCGTTGATGGCGACTCGAAAATGGGTGTTGTCTAGTTCTTGGCTCTGAGAATGAAGTCACTGGAGAGCAACAAGAAGAGGAAGACCACAAGCAGCTCAAACGCAGGTGGGAAGACAAAGAAGCCAAAAATAGGAGGCACGGACAAGCAACGTAGCGGTATGTCACCCTGAGGGCTGTCTGACTTGAATTAATGGAGACGCTGACTGCCACCGCCTTTAGGAGGCAAGGGTGGAAAAGGGGGTGGCTCTAAAGAGAAAGATCCCAAGATAACAGGGTCCGGTACCAGTAGCATCGAAGATGCGCTGGACAAGCTGAACGGTCCTTCTCGAGAACACCTAAAGAAGACGCCCGAAATTGGCTTGGACAGCATTGAAGAAGCATTGAAGAAACTCAATGGTGGGGGCAAAGAGGATTCGCACAAAGTTCAAAGCCAGAATCTGGGTCTGATTCTGAAGACAAGGACCAATCGGGAGCCGATGACAGCAGTGACGACGACGACAGCTCCAGTATTGGCGATGACAGAAGCAGCGGAGAAGAATCGGGACAAGGTGAGAGTAGCTTGGAGGAGAGCGAAGACGAGGATGGAGGCAAAAAGGCCAAATCTACATTTACTCTTGATACAGTAGAGCTACTGCTTTCCAGAGAATTGTCTACTCTCAAGAGTGACCCTGAAAGCTTTGGAAAGCCATCGACCAAGAGTCTTCTGAATGTCATATCCTTAGCGCGGAGTGTAAGTGACCAAGACACGATGAGCTACATGTGCTGGCTAACGTTTGCTACAGGTTATATCTGGAATTCAAGCTGAGGCTAAGAAGGCGAAGGGTTTGAAAGATTGGAAACAGCCAGCGAAGACCTCAAGCACTGTGAAGGGCTGGGTCAAGACTGTCGACCAATGCATCGCGGGTGCCACCAAGCTGACCTCAACCTCGAAACGCCGCGCGGGAACACACACTGGTCGAGCTCCAGTATTGTTTACAACCAACCCTGCCGCCGAGGCGATTGTCAAAGCCCGGACTGATCTAACTCGGGCCATGATTGAAAACTCCCGAAATCAGTTGGAGATACAGCTGCAAACATATCGAGGGTCACAGAATGACTATATGAAGGCCACAGATCGGGTCATCGACATACAGGAGAAGCTGGCGAACATACGCAAAGAGATCGCAGAATATGGACAGAATGAGAATAAGCTGGTATGTGTTGCTCTACTTATGCGTGGAATACGTGTGTACGCTGATGCAAAATGACTTCCAGAGCGAAGTGCGCGAAGTGCGCGACCTGCTACGAAGCTGCATTGCTTTTCTCATCGATCTACGACAGCAGTTGGAGATCCTAATGCAGTTCTTTAGTAGCCTCGCCCTGCTAGTAAAATCCGCGGTAACCAAGCAGGTGAAGCCATTTAGCACCCACGTCAAGAACGCAGCGCAGTCGCTTGAGGACACCCACGAGTTCAACCGGTACCTTCTCAATGTGATCTACAAGTACGCCATTAGCATCGCAGCGAACTTCGACCTGTACCAAGACATCGCAAGCATGTACACGCGGATCCACGACGAGCACATTAGGACAGGGCTCAACCTGGTCGACGAGATGAGTCAGATCGCCGGTAACCAGAAGCTCGGGAAGTCTACGCCCGAGGAGAAAAGCCAGATAGCGGCACTGTTTGACAGCAAAAAGAAGGCACTGGGTAACTATGCCAAAGACGCCCAAACTAGCATTCGGAGTATCGTCAAGGATGTAAGTCGCTACCAACCGCTGCCAGAGGAGTGCCATAATCATGCTTACTCAGTACTCGCTCGTGCCTAGACCGGAGACAATATCCACAAGAGCCTGACGGATAGGGTCAAGAAAATCGATGATGTCTTACAGCAACTCGAGAACCTTGGTGAGAACCCGACAATCAAGGAGGCCATCGAGGATGGTGAGAAGGAGGTCAAGCAGTTGTTGGATGTGCAAATGTCGACTAAGAGTCCCGTGATGGATTACATTGCCAAACCAAAACGCGAGCGTATCGAGAGGGTATTTTATCCGCCATACTTTTAACCTGCCTGGGAAAGTAACTGACGTTCGCACAGGTGAAAGCTGACCGAGCCTCTTCGAATACTAAATGCATGTCGATGAGTAGCGATTTAGAGTGCAAAGTCTTCCCCTGAAGTTCTCTTTTTTTATAAGTTAGGTATAGAAGACATTTCAGAGAGGCTTTTCATTATAGGATGTTAGCTCCTTGAGAAATTTCAGGGCTAAATATGATATTTCGTGCCAAGGGGGAATTGGCTTCGATGTGGAAATGTAGACGCTAAAATACAGGCTGTTTTTGATGCCTTGAAGTCCCATGTCTTCAGAAACGAAGGCAAGGCATGTGAGATGTTCACTCGGAACTGTAGGTATGTATGAGTTTAATTGAACTCGATACAATGATGATGCAGCTCATCCCGTCTCATGACTTCTCTACACTTTCTCTACAGCCGCCATTGATTTATTGCTCCGTTAATTCAATCGGCGGCATGCTCGTTGTTTTAAACGCGGTCGGTATCAGCAAAGTTCTAATTAACACAATGAGTTTCAAAGGTGGGCGATAGCACACAACAAGCTCAATGCCGCCAGGGCAGATCCTCGTGGCCAGAAAAGCTCTGAAACAGTATTATTTGACTCCCCCATGCCAGAAAACCACGAGTTACAGCCCTATAACACATTCTATAGTAAATAGCATGTGATAAGAGGACGGCCGAGAAAGACAGAACCGGTAAGGACCACTGCACTGCTACATAAGTCTCCTTATACTGAGTGTTCAATATTGCATTGTCCCTTACTTTATTCATTGACACCTCCTAGTCTACTTACTTTCCCTTTAGATCTTTCTCACACTCCAACTCTCCTCGTACGCTAATTCTCTACCACAGAATAGCTCAGGATTAAATACGTAAGCCCTCCTTTTCCCAGTTAAATATAATAATGTTTATAAGTATATAATTACTGTTTTTATTTTTGATGGTTTTTTTACAACCTTCCTATATGATAGACCAGAAACTCTGAAAATATACAAATTATTCGTCCTCGCCTTGCTTCCATCACTTACAATAATCACCAAGCCTCTAGCTAGTAGGAGGGTCTTATTATCCCAACTTAGCACAACCTCTATATTCGTCAAAGTCCCAACCCCCTATATATTGTTTACATACCTATTCACTAGGACACGTCCCCCCAGATCGTCCCCCATCTCCAACAACATCACTCCCTCAACCGGTTTTACTAAGCCCTCGCTCGCGCATGATAACACATACCCAATCCCACAAACCAACATCCCCCAGTGTCTCAACCCCTCACGAACCACCTCCAACACGAGTTCGTCAATCCTCCCCCCTTCTTTTCCGTCTTCCCTGCCCTTCCTTAGGCACCCTACAAATACACACCTCAACGTCAGCGTCCAAGAACACATCACTCAACATATCCCCCGGCCGCCAACCTCAAGTCTCTCCCCTCTCAAACATCCATAATCAGAAAACCCTCTCTGATTTCTTTTCCGCTTCCCACATCATCCCCAGCACCTCTTGGCCTGTGTAATCCCCTACAGTAACCCCCCGAGGACAAAGACATTCACCATTTCAAAACACAAGGGCAAGAGGTCCCTGCAGACTTCCCATCAATCATTTCAATCGACATGCTTACATGTACAGCATAACAATGAGATCTTCTACCTGCCATATTATGATTCTGATGTTGTGGACTTCGGTTGACTAGAGCGACATTCCAGTACTCAAGATGATGAATTCGCTAGTGAGTTCGATCCATGTGCAAACACATTTACGTAGTCAACCAAGGGCCCTTTTGAGTTGTGTTACGCCGAGTCAACTCGATCGAGGAGACATACGCTCCACGAAGAAAAGCCCTTACAAAACATTGTGCAAGCAATATCACAGTTGAAGTGAATCCAACGTGCTGTGCAGATAACAAATCGGGAAATCACTCCAAATCTCAAACATATCACGTCCAAACATATCACACACACGTGGAAAAGCTAATTTAATAATACACTGGAGTCTTTCATTATCTATCTACCTAGCAATCGTCGTATCTCAGAGTGACGGCTTAGTCTAGTAACTCAGATTTGAATCCGTAGCTATCCATATCACTGCCGACTCGAGAATCAGACATGTTGATAGATGTAAAAGGGTGCTCCTGAAAGAAAGAGAAATTACGAAGGTATCCGTCGAAAAATGAAACGAACGGGCGAAAAAAACGCAGGCTCATAGCCACGAAAGTCGTCGGCTATAGTAATCATGAGGTAAGAGGTCAGAGTCATAGTCAACCGCGTGTGCCGTGTGCCGCACAAGAGGGCCTAGTGCGAAGGCTGGCAACAGATACGCAGAGGAGAACATGAACGTAGCCGAACAATATCAAGAGGACTTCTAGGAAGAACCGAGAATCTCTCTGTGATATAAAACAATCGTAGGACTGTTCATTCGGAAGAACATGTTCTACTGACTGCTCTTCAGACTTTCATCTCAATCGGGCCAAGTGCTGGCAAGAACTGAATTGTGGGTTGTTGGGGAGGGAGGTGTTGATTGTGCTCGTTTTCGCCTGGTGGGAGATTGCTCGATTACGCGTTGGGTTACCCTCGGACTTTGTATCGGTGAAGGGCCCCATTACGCATTTGGACCGGGAAAATCGAGAACAAAAAGGGGAGTGCGAAACAAGTTCAGAGAATAGCTAAAACGCGAGAAGAAGCAAGAAACCCCCTTTTCCACAAGTGCAGGCACTGCTGCATAGAAGCAGTCAGCGTTAGAAAAGGTGTGCAAAGGGCGAGCTCAGGATTGATCTGCTGCCATCATGGTGAGATTGCTTGAGCATGTGAAATCCGTGTACGTCTATTGTGCATAGACGAAGAGAGTGACCAAAGAGCCGAAACCGAGAGGAAGACGTAACCGAGGATAATGTAGAAGGGTTGCAGAACTAGATGTACCACATAGTGGTGTTGATGAACTGAACATTGGCCGGTGATATGCCGAGACCAAGCATAGGCATCAACGGAGGTGCATCGCCTGACTTGGCAGGATTCGAGTAGACCTCTGAGACGGCTTTAGAGGTAGGAAACCCTTCTTTCCCGGGAGCAGGAGCATGCTCTTTTGCGCTCGCAGAAATGTTCTCATGCGCTTTAGCACGCGCCGCGGCTAGGTGAGCATAGTAAACTGCTGGGTGTAGAGATACCGGTGTAGTAGAGCGGATATACTGATAGCACTGGTGATAGATCATCTTCTGCAGATGATCGGCTGGAACCTTGGCATCATCGTATATGACCTGGTAATGCACCGGCCGAGCTGTGCCTTGAATTGCTACATGCGAACACAAGTAGAAATCGAAATGGTGAGGGTGAGTAGCATCATGCTCCACCAAAGTGCCCGGCAAAGGATTTCCATTTTTGTCACCGCTTGTATGGTCACCCTCCTTTGGGAAAAACCTAATGTGATGACGCTTTGTTGCGATAATGACAGTGAACTTGGGGCTGCCAGCGTTGCAGTCTCGGAAAGACCGACGGAACTCGTTGAGCTCATGCTCCAAGACCTTCTGGAACTGACCTTCGTCGACACCATCGCGAAAGTAATAGACGTGCTTGGGAGCACATTTGTTATCAGCCAGCCATTGCCTAAGCAAGCGAGGAAACACGTCCTGGATTGTCGGCGCCAGCAACATCTCCTGTCGCCAGCCATTCGATTGAACGCCCGCAGCGTACCGCGTAGCGAATTTGTCCATGGAGACGGTTACGGCCGCTATCGAGGGTGCACCGCTTCCAGGTGAACCATGAGTAACATCGACGCCTATCATCATAGTAGGCTCCTTGAAGAAAGGCGGGTTCGGGTTAGGGCCTGCAACCTTGCAAGTGACACCGCCTAACTTAGCGTTCACCTTCATAGCCACATTGCTCATATATTGACCACTGAGCTTCTTGACCTGGGAACCGACCATGACTTGTGATAGGCAACAGAATCTGCAGTCCATGTTCTTCTTGATGCGTTCGTACACAAGAGTATTCTTGTCAGGTACGATGAAGAAGATCATCTGCGGAAAACTCTTGAACCTGTTACCGATGGCGGTCCACGCTTCCTTACAGATTACACCGTAATCTCCGGCGTTGTAAGGTATCTGCATGACATGGGCGGTTGCCTGAATGTTACCGCCATGTCCTCTGTAGGTCTGAGTGAACTTTGAGGCGAACGCCTCTGCAGCTTGCTTATCGCAAGAAGTTCCGCAGACGACAAAGCCCCATGAAGTTATTGGCTTTCGATTAGGTTCAACGAACTGTTTGCCACGCAAATCCCAACGTCCATTCATGCGGGGGTTTATTTTGCTATTGGCACCGAATGTAACTTCCGGGTTTGCAAGTAGTCGTGCGTTGGTGACTGACATGGCGGATGAAACCCTAACACCGAATTCGGCCAAGTAAGGATCACGGGTAAAGTTGAGGTGCGCAAAGCCTTTCGTAATATCCGCCATGCGTAGCTTGGGACGAGTAACCGCCTGCTTGATCATTAGTGCAGTCTATATGAGTTAGTATAACAAGCTAAATGTGCTGAAGAAGGGCCACTTACCTGTGCAGGGTCGAGCTTGAATGGGTAACGCTGGTACTCAGCAACGTTACACAGCTCCATCGGAAACAATCCGCCACGAGTGCTCTCAATGATAGGGAGATTAGGGTACTGAAGTCGGAAATTGTACGCCTCGCGGTAGTGGTCCCAGACAGTGGTTTCTCTTGTGCTACCATCCGGTAGTTTCTTCATGAACGTGACTTTCCGGGAGACAGCGCCCTCACGGCCGTAGTTCGGATCAAACATGATTCGCTTGATCGTGTATGTTTTCTCCTCATTCATCTTTCCCCGATGTTGTACCACAAACTTGAGCTTCCACATCTTTTTCAAGAGGCGGAATGCCTCAGATTGCACGTAGGAAGACCTATTTTGCTTGTCTGAAAATGGTACAGGCTGTAAACCCTCGGCCAGTTGGACAAATCCCCCTTTCTTAAGTGTCAGTACATGGTGCTCTCACAAGACTGGACGTATGCTGAAGATTGACTCACAGCCTCCCCACACTTGCGGCTTGGCGGCATTGCACAGGCGCAAGGCCATCTCAGCAAGGGTGCATTGTATCCAGAAGGCCGTATTGGCAGTATCGACATTGATCATGAGCTTCTTCGACTAGGGCGTGACGTTAGATGGTTGTTTAAAAACGATGAGTTGGTACTTACCTCGCTAAGTCTAGCGGCTGCATAGTATCCTCTGTGAACCTCGACAATCGCGTCGAGAGGCACCCCGTCATTACCCTTGGGGTAAAAGTTCCGGCGAATCTGAATCATCTTCTCAGATGATGATTGTCTCATGCAGTGATCAAAGAAGTCTAAAACAGTAAGCATATTTCGTCATAAGGAGTCTTGTAGGGCCTGTCATACTCATTCCTTCAAGAACATGGTTGTCCCATCCAACATTGCCCTTCAGGTATTCATAAAGGTAATTGAGCTTAACGACAGTTGCTTGCCTAATATGGACGTAGTATACGCCAGAGCTTCCAACCTTCTTCTTGTTGGGTTTGCCCGCGTCGAGGTCGACTGCCAATCGAGCTTCATTCTTCGGAATTGTCTTGGAGGACCTGATTACTAGTTAGTGTGTGGTTACGAGCTAGATTGATTGAGTCTTACCAAGCCAGCTTATTGCCATCATATAGCCACATGCCGCCGGTTTTGTGAATGAACTCCTGGACGACTGCAGAGTTCCAGACCTTCTTGACTAAAGCTCGAGAGTCCTTGGGGTTGGGGGTAACCGACACCTAGAAAAGAAGTGAGTTTTACAGTATAATTTGTATTTGAAAGCAGTTCAACTTACGTCGTACTGATAGATAACCTGGTCACGGAATTCTGTGACTGGGAAGACGTTCAGCGATATCTGGATTGGCTTGCCTTGCGTGTTATAGCCGGGGCGTGCTGTGAACCGGTGTTTGTCGGAGTTCTGGTTTCACAATAGTTAGTAATAAGACAATTGAAATAAGTGGAATGACATGGCCATGTTTCTCCCAAAAGGGCCAGTTGTGAGATCGAGAACTTACATCCATATACGCGTCAGCAGGTAGGTCAACGCGTTTTCCGATGAGCTCAGTGGGACTCAGTTCTTGCGTATCACGTCCGGGGTCATATCCGAGAGGCGTGGCTTTGAAACCACCCTTACCACCAGTGGCGGATGGCTGTCCCTGAGAAGATGATCGAGGAGAGCCGGCCTGAGAGCCCGGGCGCGAACCGGCATGAGAACCGGAAACTGATCCACGATGAGACCCACCAGTAGATGCACGTGGACGGTCGGATGCACCATCGAGATTGATTCCGACGACTCGATCGAGGTTGGAGTTGCGGGGGGCACCCGACTGAGAGTATTGTAGACCAGGCATTTTGGCAGTGCGCTGCGGTGGAATGTTAGTACTCGCCTGGGTAAAAATAACTGATGAGGGCTAAAGAGATGTCAAAGGTACAAAGGTGACTAGTGACTGTCAGAGCGAATTAAATCGCCGAGTAGGCTACCAGATGACAGAGACGGAAAGTAGAGTTGGTCGGCTTAATGTGTGTTATGTACGAAATGCTCAATATTGAGTACTATTGAGAAGATATAGGATGTGTGCTTTCGTAAATCAAGTCTAGTTTCAAAGTAAAGAAGAGGGACGAAATGATATGTACATTGTGAGGTGAAGTGATGAAGATGATGCTCAAGATATTTAGATGGGAACCAAAGGCGAGAGAGCGTTGGTTGAAAGTGCAGGACGATGCTGCACGTCACGGTAGGAATTTATGCTTACCTGATCAACGAAGTTGGCTTGGTGAGATCAGATGGTATCGTGATGACTGGATCTAGGTTCCTGTGTCAGTTGACTTCTCCATATCGAGTTCTCGGATGGATGAAGTGGCGGCGAGAGACGACTGAAATCAGAAAGACAAGAGTTGATTGTAGGAGTAGTTAACGAGGTCGGCATGGAGTTTGAGAGGATGGGCAGAGAGGAATGGGTGCCTAGATCGCTGACCGAGTATGGAAAGATATAGTTATCAAATATCAGAAGTGATGTGTGAAGTCGTTCCAGGAGGCGTCGGCAGGCGATCAACAACGAGAAAGGGGGCGAGTACTTGTTGATGCTGTGTATAAAGAAACGGATCTCCGGTGCAGGAAAAACGATAAATCGGCGAAGAGGTTGATAGAGGGAACAAATTTGTACCAGGAGGCATGAACACTGCACACGGGGGAAAGGATGTGTATTCACGTACCTACAGTGCCAGGTAAGGAAGTATGTTAGGTCTGACTAGACTGTTGAATTTGTGTACTGTCAGTGCAATATTCTGGAAGATGGTCGATACAAGGCGGTAAGGTCAGGGATGCAGGATATGACCGACAGATACCCAGGCCTAGTAGAAAAACCGGTTGTAGAGTAAGGGGAAGGGAATAGGAGAAGGGAGGGCGGCCGTGGTTGAAAGTGTATGCCCAGTCTCTGTTGTATGTGCAGAAATGGCAAACACCCTGCTGCGAGTTATATAAAACGCGATCGGCTATGAAACTGGAGATGAAAGAGGGAAATGCTGAAGAATGAGTGAGGTCGGAGGAAAAGCGTGTGTGCGTGAATACCTTTGTAGATAAAGATGTGTTTTGAATGTGGTGGTGGAGGAGCGTGTTGCAGATTCCGACGAGAGTGAAATGTAGGTAAACAAACTTGGAAGGCAGAAGTGGGGAAGCAGTGTCAAATAACAGAAGCCGCCGGGTCGTCAGGGAGGTACCAATCTAAGGGAATATAGAGAACTTACCAACTGTACTTGCTGTACGCGTCAGTAAGTACCTGAGGTAGTTGTCTTCGCTAAGGCGAGTTAGTGGGAGGTTTCTGTGATGCTGGTGAGTAGGAAGAGGGAAGACAGCAGAGAAGTGGAAGGAGCACTATCTTTGACAAGTGTCGCGATAGAATACTACGGGTAGAAGGGTGTTATGAATGAAAAATACCTGTTACGGCCAGACCTAGTCAGTATTCTGTCCTCGCAGGCGGAGTTATGAGTGGTGAAAGTGAGGAAGAACCAAACGATAACTACCTAGGTAGGTATGTAGGCGAAAGAAAAACAGTGTGCTGGTCGAGAAGTGTGTGGAAAGGAAGTGTGAACAGAGAAGAGAGTGGGTTTATATGCTCTAAGTGCTAAGGATCAGGCTGGGCAGGGTACCTATCTACCTAGGTACCTAGGTAGAAGTTGAAGATGGTTTTCTGTGAGATGCTGTGGGTTTGCAAGAGGTAGTTTGCGCAGGATGGGCAGTGTAAGTATATCACATCAGCTCTAGGGGTTGCGTCAGATGACAAATCCGCTTGTGACTGAGTTGCCAGGATATTTGTCTAGGAGGAAACACTGGGGCTTACCTGTTGATTTGTGTTGCACTGAAGAGTTGCGGAATATGGAGTGTAATCACAGGTAGATGGAAGGTATGTATGGGGAGAGGACGTAGGCGAAGAAGGTGATGGCGAGGGTAGAAGTAGTACGGAATCCAGAAGGTTGGGTAATACCTGGGTAACGGTGCGAAGTTGGATAACATTGAATGTACAGCACCTGCTACCTACACATACCTAGGGGATAGAAGTAAAAAGATACGTACCTTCAAGGTTTGTCAAACTCCAGATATTCACCGACAAGTGGAAAGAGCTGTAGGGGAATGGGGGTCTTCAGAGAATGTGTGCAGTGTTGAAATATTGTTGTTGTTGTGTTATTTGATGAATGCCAGACAGCGTAAGAAGAAGAGCGGCGTTGGGTGAAACAAACGTACCTAAACTGACCAGTCAGTGTACTTATCGTTGCAGAGATTGCTGTGGTTAGGTGGTCAGGTAGTTGACTGGAAGTAGAAGTTGACAATGGACGAAGAGTCACAGGATGGCGCGGTAGGGTGTTTATTAGGAAACCTTAACCACGATGACGAGGATGTGGAGGAGGAGGAGGAGGCAGATTGCTGCAACACGGGATGGCATGCTTTGCGATATGATAGCAGATAGCAACAAAAAGAGAAAACTAAGCGGGCAATAACACGAGATTGATGCTACCTTGGGTGTATATCGAATGCGCAAGCGAGCTTCTCGCTCAAGAGTCATAGACGTACCTATTGGCTTCTCTGGTCGTGTTGTTGCGCGAGGAAAATGGGGGAGAGTTGTGTTGTGGTGATGGTGGAGAGTCAGGAAGGATTTGTTGCTGATGTGTAGATACATACCTTATTTCTCTGTAAGACGAAGAGGGCAGGGTCAATGTTTGGGGGGAGCAGTAATGGAGTATTGGGGATGCAAATACCATAAAGAATCAGCAGAGATAGCTCACTTACCTTTGTTCTGTGATGCTCCCTCTTTTACGATAGGACTTTTGTTGATGCGTGGGTGCGAAGGAAAGAAGGAAGAGATCTGGAGAAAGGAAGAAGAGGTCTAGAGGGAGAAGGGAAGATCTGAATTTATCTATGTACAAGAGACAAACGTCTGGCGGGTCTGGCGGGTCCAAGCAGAGCTCAGTTGATCCTTGCTCTAAAAGAAGCGACGGCGAGGTTCAGGATGGTTGCTGTGTTCTCCAGTAGAGGTGGTAAAAGCGGGTTCGTTTGTGATGACTCCTTAGATATGAGCTGGGATGAAATGAAATGGAAGGGAGGCAAACAGGGGAGATGCGGCTCTAATTCACTCGAAATGCAGGAACGCGGCTGCAAGATATATGTAGACGTTGACGTTCCATGTTAACGGCAATATATCGAACGGGAGCTCACGTATCAAACGTCTCCCAGTGAATGAGGTCAGAATAAATTTGGGAATTGAAGTCTTTTATCACTTAGCTGTAGATACTACCTAGGTAGGTGAGGCTATCTACATGTAGTGTAGAGTAAACATGAAATAATACCTAACAAGAGCCTCAATTTGTCTTCCATGATGAGCAAGATATTTACTTGAATACCACATGCACCTATAGGAGATAGTTACATGTATCATGTGCATGTGCATGTGCATGTGCATGTGTTGGGTACTGACGAGAGGGTGAGGGCAGGTACGATTCTGGGGGACATGCAGTCTAGATGAAGCCAAAGATGTTCATAGGTAGGCAGCAGTACCCCAGGCGGGTCTCAACAAGCCCGGGAAAGAGCAGAGTGTTCGTTTGTTTTGATGACCTCACGCAACTGCCTCTTGTGTTCGTTCCAGCTTGGCTCTGAATCCCATTGACACTTTCGATGCGTTTGTGCAAACATATGCATGCAGCTTGAGGCGTAACATAGATCTACCAGTTCAGAGATGGCTTTCCAGAGGCAATGCCTGAACATGATTGCATTGAGTTGGACGTAGATGCATGCGTACAGCCTCAAGAATAACGTCTGATGTCTTACTTGTGACAAGTATTTTTGCACATGACGGAGAGCAGACAGATAGGAAGTACTAATAGCCAAGTATAAACATACAAACGTAATTCCTCTGAACGTCAGCGAGTTACAAGCGCTATAGCAACATGAAAGCAAAGAAATTCGTTCATAGTGTGCCAGAGAACATTC
This sequence comes from Xylariaceae sp. AK1471, assembly GCA_023159215.1. Classification (NCBI taxonomy): domain Eukaryota; kingdom Fungi; phylum Ascomycota; class Sordariomycetes; order Xylariales; family Xylariaceae; species Xylariaceae sp. AK1471. Next base: position 77,272 of record JAJKLI010000049.1, read on the forward strand.
GGTGCCCCTTTATCAAAAATAAGATAAAAAGTATTGCTGATGTAGGTTATATGTAACCAAGATGGAGTTGAGAAGATTACATGTAAACCGTGTGGAATTGCTTGTGCTGCAGTTATCAAACCGATGCTCAAACAAATTTAAACGTTGTTCAGTTCGATGTTGACTAGTCGTGTTCCAGGGTAAGACTGCTCCTCCCGATTGAAAAGGGGGTAACGTGACCCTTGACTCAGGAGGGAGCTTGGACCACTTCCAAGATAAAGCCCCTTTTCGGCCAGGGAGTACCATGGTAAAGGGACCTCCTATCATTCACAAAGTCGGCCTTAACTGCCCTGTTATACATTAGCATTCATTCATAATCCAGTTAGGGCTATGAAAAAAAAGCAATAGGCTCCATCATACCCACAATGATGTGCGTCAAAGAGGAAATATGGAGTATATACGCATCCTGAATCGGGAAGAGCTCTTGAACTATTCCCAGACACTAATCCTCGAAAAGAAGATACCGGTAGAGCCAAGTGGTAGAATGAGTGCTAAGCGTGAAAACGATCGTAAATATATGAGACTCTTGTTCAAATTTCCCGGCAGTCCAAGTAACTCTTCCAACGATTGCTTCAGACCATTTTCTGGACTTCACAAGGGCTAGGGCCGCTTGACAAACTGTCTCAGGCCGCGCCGGCAAACGACAGAGGCAAAGAAACCTAGTCTACCTCGAGTATCCCCTGTTTTGGCCAGGGGACACAGCACTTCCTCGTTTCAATACAGCATAACTTCCTGCACGCTGTATCTCAAAAGAGACTCTGATGCATCTTGGCTCAAGCGACGTATCTTTGCCATCAACTTTCTTGTGCCTTTGTAGCCTTGCGAGCTAATTCTAGAGCAAAGGCTAAGCTTTCAGCTTTTAGTCCTTTATAAGCAGAAAACTTTCAAGGCTCCTTTCGACCGTTTACTTTTCAGCAACGTGGTCCTCCTTCTTTGGAACACATAAGGCTCAGACCCAGGATAGCACAGCGGCTCATAGTCGATAATGTCAGCTTTGAATGACTATGGGACCTCAGCCCTATTTAGGGAGCCATTCCTTCAACCTTAGACCAAGACACTTGAGGCGCCAGGCAATCGTTCTCGCTTTCAAAAGGTCGCCATGTTGGTGCAGATCCGGTAAAGAGTGCGTAGCCGAGCACGACTAGGTATACTCAACATCCTCCCCTTCCTATTCTTATTACCCAGTTCATTTTTAGGGAGGACAGCCGGTCTGTCAACCTCTTGGTCCAGACTCGAGACCGGGTCTTACATTCTCGGCTGTGTTGCGCGGCCCCAGAAGCTGACAGTCGTGCAGCCGCCGATGAGTTGCCCTCAGGCATCAGCATTGTAATTGTGGCTATCACCAGGTCCTCACGCACACATAACTCAAATATGAGTATTGTTTTGACGTGGTCAAGCGAAGAAGTTGAGGATCAACGATTAGTGGAAATTGGAAGAGAATTGAATAGTAAAAGGAACAGACAACAAAAATAGTGGGCTGACTGTGATGAGCACAATCTAAGCACACTACACCGGGCTACCCAATACTAGTTTACCCGGTCAACGCACTGTGCAGACTTAGACTAGACGAGCTATAGTCATGTGACACCTTTGTCTATCCAAACGACCTGGGCCGGGCTGCCTGTAGAGTCGGGATGCAACCTGGTACCCGAGCAGCTGTGTATGGCGGCTTAAAAAGAGGCTTCATAAGAGACTGGCGCTGCAGGACCCAGCAGTCATGCAGAAACCTCAATGGCTCACGCACTCTATAATCTACTAAATGTAATATTCTTTGAAGCTAAGCCCCTGAAATTCTACGTCTCACTAACCACACTACAGAGATACCATGACCGAAGGGGTCAGAAAATCACTGTTCAAGCCCTGAGCTTCAAGTAGCTCCTAGTGCTATCATCTCGAAATGACCAAGAACATCGAAATGATGCCCTCCCTGGATCGAATGGCACAGACATCAAATTCAGTATACAGATACATAACATACGACCATTGTCTAACGTGAGGCTGCAAGCTAAGAACCTGCCGGACCAGTGCTATTTCATGGCGGTGACATGCAATTCTATGTAAGCGATTCAACCCAGAGCGTCAATGGCATGGAAAACCGACAAAAAGTGACAGAGTCTCAATAGAACATCACCTAGTTATCCCATAGCCATAATGATGAGGGCATAGAAGACAAATAGAAGAGTCGGACACGGTCATACGAAGGTAAGTCTTAGAAGTACATCACACTACCTACTAAGACACCACACGAAGTCGAATGACTTACAATAAACTACAAGAACTGAACTATCATCTTATCCTACCAGTCACCCAGACCTGGACTAACATTAGCCTTTCTTGCGACTCCTGGCTGAGAGCAAATGCCACTTGTACTTATAATGAGATTTTCGAGAGCATGTAACAAAACATCATGAGAAGACGAAATTGGTTATTTCATTGAATTAATAAGAATATTTTAATTCATCTGGCAGCCCCATCCGTGGTTCCACTCCCCGGCCAGCCGCCAGTAAAATTTGACGAAAATGGCCGGAATCTCTGGACAAGGCAACATCGCAAAAATTGCCGAGCACGTAGTGCTACACAAAGGGTTATACATGGAGACAGTTCGACTACAGCGACTGCTCCCATAACGCCGAACCATGCAGAGACCGCGTCTCCCATATGCTGCTATAGTACCAAAAACGACCACTGCCTGCGGTTTCGTTTAAATATCGTATGCTTTTCTATGTTTCTGTTGCGAGCACCTGAAATCTGGTATGACTAGAATCAATCTAGGTATCTCATTCGAGACTTTCCCTTCTTTGACTTAAGAGCTCAAAATAGAAGTCGACAATGTAATATCCCTGTGGCCGCTTGGATAATGTGGTCTTCCACTTGGCGACTTGCCCATTCTTGGGCTAGGTACTGACATATGGCCACTGGGTAGATTGTCATCCACCTCACTATCAGTGTTTCTCTTTATCTGGTCACTAGGATCTCTGGACGCTCGATCGCTCCCTTCTTGGTCTGCTCACAGCTGCCATCAATGTCTTCGCGGCCGCGTAGTACTTCGCTGTGGTTGACTCTCCATTGGCTGCTGCTAGTAGAATGGTCCAGTGTAGGGCGACGGTTGCGCGGGGTGCGAAGCAGGATATTGAGAGGCTAGGTCGGCGTAATTATTCGTCCAGCCCGCATAAGGGTTGCCGAGAGCTCCTTGGGGATGCTGCGTGATAGGATTGAATGGACTTGGACCGGGAGCTTGGTATGTCGCTGGAGGAGGCTCGTACGAACCGCTAGAGCCTGGGCGGAGAGGGGAGTTTCGGTACGTCGTAGAAGCTTGAGCAACTGCACGAGCAGCGCCATTGTATGGACTGGCAGGTCGGCCAGTAATGCCAGGTGAGTCGCGTCCTGAGTATTGGTAAGGCGCATAGTCTGAAGATGCTGGACGCGCATGTGTACGGGATGATTGTTGCTCGTTTCGTGTTCTCCATTCAGAAAAGTCTGGTACATCGGTGTCTCGGATAAGCTGTACCATGCGCTCAGATTTAAACCGATGCGCGTGAAATGTATCAGCAGGAGGGATTAGTCCTAGAAGAAACGTGATATCTCGTGGAATCGAGACCGTTGCACTTGAGCCTGTTGATCCACTTTGGCCATGCTGTGCTCGGCGTTGTTGGTCAAGTCGGCGACCTGCAGCACCCTTGAGTGGCGAGACGCCCCTGACCATCTTACGAGGGGGATTGTACTCATCCGCCTCGTCAGCTTGGAAGGGGCGCTTCGGCGAGTTCAGGTTGCCTGTGCTAACGGGCAAGAACTGTGGCCGCGGGCTTCGTTCAGATTGTGCTATAGGTTGTGGTGTGCCACGGACAGAAGGTGATGGGTTCTCGACAGATTGCAGAATAGCCGTCTTCGGGCGCATTTGTTGTGCCGGTGAGATAATGACGCGGGCAGTGATAGGGTTGAACCTGTCTGTAGCAAATCTAGCAGCGAAAGGCGTCACACTGGACTCATCCGGAAACAACTCGGCCATCTGCTTCTCGAGTTCTATGACTTGAGCCAACTCACCATATCTAGCCTCGTAAGCGTGAAAGTACGCGTAAAGTGGCTTCAGTTTGTGAAGTAATTCAGGCTTCTCCTTGAATCGTTTGACCGTTTGAGAGAAAACAACCCGAGCATCTAGGTGAAGAAGTTAGTATTAACGCATAGCTTTACGAAACTCAAAACTTACTTGTAAAGTCGCGCCTCGCGTGCAGATGTTTCAGATACTCGACGAAAAAATGCTCAGAGTCTGGGAAAAGCCTTGATCCACGTTCAAAGATTTTAGTTGCAACTGGATCTTGATAAACATCCCACTCAATGTGTGCTATCGCAATGTAGACTTCACTAGTGAGGCGACCTTTTCCGCGGGCCTCAGTGAAGATTCCCCGCAGGCCAGTAGGTGGTGAACTTTTGCCCTGTCCTTGAAATCGCCTAAAGGCTCGGGCAAGCGCAATCCAAAGATACGATATCTGTTGTGATAGCATTTGGATCTGAACGGCGAATCCGTCTTGAACTGCTTTGATCCTATCCTGCTTAGATATCGCGGAGGAAGCATTTTCTTTGATTTCCCCTTCATCGTCGTCTTCATCCCCACCAATAGTCTCCTTCGCAGCCGGCACTGTTGTGGTGTCCTCTTTGATCTTTGCCACTGCCGCGGACTCTTTTTCTTTCAGCTTTTTGATCATTTCATATAGTGTGTCAAGGACCTTGTCATACGGGGCCCTCACAGCCTGTGCTAAAGCAGCCTTAGCTTCATCATCCTCGCCAGCGCGCTGGGTTAGCTCGATGTGGTCAGCATGCTTCAGCGCCAGAAGGGCACTTTCAGGGTTCGCAGCAACACCATCAACAAGCAACGAAAGCCCAGTATCTTTTCCGTCTTTGGTGATATTGTTCTCAAAACACCACTCTGCTGCATCGACCCACATCTCCGGCCAAAACCGCAAGGCCATCAAGGCATGCTTGTAGACGTGTAGGATGCGTTGCTGATAGGTGGCCAGATCTTCAGATTTGAGGACTAGTGGGTCATCCTTCTCCCATGCAATCCAAGCCTTCCAGAGCTTAACTTGCTCGAGAAATTCTTGATCGCCATAAAAGCCAGGCACAGGCGGTAGACGAGGCAAAGTCGTTCTTTTAAGGCCGCGCGTGATGTTTTCCAGAGCGGTATTGGCGCTACGAGCCGTCATGTACGCAGGAGAGCGCTCTTGGAGATATTTTCGACCCTGTCCACAATTAGTAACGTAGTACAAGCTAGTGAAGCCATGGTACACTCACAGTCATCTTATTTAAGCCCAATTCAAACTGGTCATACTCTTTCCAGAAGATGTTCAAATTGGCCATGGGAATGCAAATAGCGCGTTGATATGCTTTGCGAAGCAGGTCCATCTTTTGCTGGTCTTGCCAGCTTGTACCCCCAAGCTGGCCGGGACCGCTCTTGATGAAGGTGATATAATCCTGCCATATTGTGCCTGCATCTCGGTCCTGACCAATATTATTGAGCACGAACTCATAAGCTTGGCTAACTGTTTGCCGAGCCTGGCCAGAGGGGTCATTGAGATCATTTCTTCGGCGGACGTAGTTCAGGTAAGCTGTCCATAGCTGTACATGGGGAACGGCGAAAAGTGTGCGACCAAAGATACCCTCAGCCTGGGGAAAGTTGTCTAGGCTAAGTTCCATATCCAAATAAGCTACCCAGACCTCAGCCTGTAAGAAGTTAGCGTTACCATTTTCAGAAAAAGGCTGTTTCACTGGCTTACCGCCTGGGGGAAGATCTCGAGGAAGCGCTCATATGTATTTCTGGTGTCCTCAATCTTATGTCGGCGTTTTTGCTCCTCAATTAGCGCAAACCAGGCTTCAATGTCGCCCTTTGGGTCATCTTTGATGCGATCTTCAAGTATACCCACGACGTCTGCTGGGAGCCTTGACTTTGTGTTGGCGCCGCCGGGTGCTTGATGGCTAGTTGCGGACATAATCCCGTTACTGGTCTGGCTAGGTTGTGTTATGGGCGCGTCTTGAGCAGAAGTGGTTTGCTGCAATGGAGAATGGGTAAAGGCCCGCGATTGTGTATTGTTAGGACTGGGCTTGAGAGTGTTCGGAGAGAGGGTAGGAGGATCGTCTTCATCTTCGTCGTCGGATGAGCCTACTATGAACCCTCCAGCAGTCTTGGGCTTCTTTGTTGGACGAGACGAGGCGGTGGAAGTGCTACGCTCCTCGACAACTGGGAGGGCGGGCGTTGTAATGATGGACTCGGGATTGTACTCAGTTGTTATATCGACTGATTCGGGATCATACTCAGCAGAGTCTTCGTCGTTTTCGTCAGCATCTTCAGAACCGTCGGAATCCGGATCCGCTTGCGTTGTAGGATACTGCTCCTGCTGGTCACCAGCTCCCATATTTGATCCATTGGTCTCAATATCACCAGACCATCCATTGTTGTCCCATGAAGCATTGCCACTTAGTTGAGCATCTGTGTTATCCGCTCCACCGGAAGCCATCGCTGCAAGCGACTAATCAGTGTGTTAATGGTTATCAGGTAATAGGTTGGTTGTGGTTGGTTGTGACTGGTTGGGTCAAGAGTCGTGGAACGGATTCGCGGTCGTGAGGCAGGTCGGCAGACGTCAGGTCGGTCGCACACGGTAAAGGAAAGTTGGAATGAGAGAATTATGGCGCCAACTTGTATGTGGAGGACTCGAGGCGTGAGAGATGACCAGAGACGTTTAAGAAGAATATCACAGGATAAATGGAGGACTGGATGGGCGAGAAACTGCAAGTTGAACGTCACAAGCTGCTCGACAGCTGGGGAAGCTTGATCACAGGTAGTACCAAACGTTCGTCCCCATTCATAACTCTGATTGACTATGAAAAATGAGACAAACAGGCGACAATAATGCTGTAACCCTACAGCGCGTAAAGGATTTGTTGGTAGGCAGACAATAGGACGGAGTCGAGGGAGAGAGTCGCGATTTCGCAAAAGATTACCACAAGGAAAAGTGAAAGGTTGCTTTGCCTGGTTTGCATTTGCCAAGTGCTTGGTGGTGGAGAATCAAAGGAAAGCTTGAGCACTAATCCGGACTCGGCTTAGCGCGGCTCCGTGGCAGTAGCCAATCCAGTCATCATACCTACCTACATGTACCTAGGTATCTACTGTACGTCTCCACTACAGCTGTTTGCCAGCCTCCACCTACAGTAGCATCAAATGCTTGGGCGGTCTGCATAGTACCTAGCACAGACCACGTCAGGGACAGGCAGTACCTATCTAGGTATACAAAAGTACCTAGGTACTTTTGTATTAAACCAAGATCCGATGCTCACAGGATGGCTCGTTGTAAGAGAGATTAAAGCATGGCAATAGTGGCAGTTGTATGTAAGTATTGGTATGACCTCAGTTTTTGAACATCATGTCTAAATATTCAAGTGGAGGAACGGTAAGCCATAGAATACTCTTTATTTTCTTATTTTTAAGTGCAGTAGTAAAAGGATGCGGTGTCTTCTTAGTATCAAACAATTCAAAAGAAACTTAAGTATTACATATATAGCCACTGCAGAGTCAGTCCACTGTCTTGTAGGAGACCGGCAAGGTTAAGTAGAAGCCGTACATACAGAGTGTGACTTGCAAAGCTACCGGATTATCTGCACTCCTTCATTTAACTAGATTTTTCTTCAGCATTTTCATTTGATTGCATATCTACGAATACTGATATGTTTGCAATCAACTTGTAATTGCGCAACTCTGGACCCAGGACAGACGTAGAAAGAAGCCGTGTATTCACAGTTTGTGCATTTTAGAGACACTGAGAAATCAATGAACCTTGAACGAATAACTCGCGCATTATGCCTAATATCATACGCCGGGTGATAACTAGAGATGTCACCGATGACAAAAACACTGTTGGAAGAGCAAGACGCCGGTCTCAGCTTTGGTCTCCTTTAGTATTCCATGTTCGTGATTCAGACCTCATTCAATTCTTGTGAATGGGTAGGGTAGGATGTCCACAAGTTATGCATATAAAAATTGTATCGGTAGATAGCACTAATGCATTTCTATTCCATCCTATTTATTCTCATTTTATAAATTATGTATATACCCTCATATATCATACGTAGACCACTACAAAAGCATACATCTATGCGCCTCTAGACCACACTCCAGTAAGGAGACCAGTTCGGGTCTAGGAGATTCCACAAGAACGGCATACCCCGGTTGAGACCATCCTTGTCGAACTTCCGGGCGCGAACAACATTGCTGAAGTCATTCATAGCGCTCGCGAACTTAGCCGCGGCCGCGCGGGTCTGCCCATTCATTCTGCTCAATATTGTGTCGTCGGCAAACATGTACGATATCGTCTCGTTGGTATCCTTCCACGCGGCACGGTTCGCGGCGGCGTAGGTGGAGACCTGCCAGACGGCACCCTCGGGTGTCGGCATGAACGCCATGATGTCCTTGACACCCTTCTGCGTAGGGATCGGCTGCCGGAAACCAGCGGGCGCAAAGGGAAGCGACGTCGTGTCGCCGATTGCGCCGTTTGTGCTCGTGACACCGTGGACGATGGCGCCGAGGTAAGCTTGGTGGGTGAGGATGTCGATGATCGTCTGTCTGGTCGTGATGCTCTTGGGGAAATCATACACCTTAGCAACGTTGGTCTCCTTCTGCCAGGCCTGCAGTTCGGCATCCTGCGCCACAGCCTTGTCATTGGGGTAGTAGGAGTTGATGAACGCCGTCATAAAGTCCCGGATTGCCTCAGTGACGATTCCGGCGTCCTCGTAGAACGGGAAAGACTTCAACGAGGGTCCAAATTTGCTGTTGATGAGACCTTGGTTTTCTAGGAATGTGCGGTAGTAGTTGCTCTGGAAGTTGGCCGTCTCGCCGCTGGAGTAGACTTGGTTGGCCCAAGTGCGGCCTGATGTACTTGTCCACGCATAATACGCTGGGCCAGAATTCGGAGCATCTCCAGCCTCTACACCTACCTCAAGGAAAGGACGAATATTCCATGGGGTTTTCTCGACTGTTGATTGAATATTAGTCAACTATTAAGGATATATACAAATTAACGTCAAAAGAAGGACGGATACATACTCCGGTTGAGCATGACCATAATGGGATGATTATCACTCAAAGTTCGGATAGCCGCTAAGTAGGGGATTTCGGCAGCTGAGTGTGATTGGGTAATATGAGCCCAGGTAGCATGCCAGCCATCGTTTTGGTTTAAGAACATCTTAGCGAGCATCCAGTCGTTTGCCGAGTCTTTAGGCGTGTAGACCAGAGCAGACTTCTCCCTGCCTTTGACAAGAGGTTGGACAGCTAGGGGGAGAAAGTCGCCGGATTTCGGGTCGATATAGAAGTATGCTCGGGTTCCAGCGCCAAACTTGTCTGTTGGGATGAGTTCCTTCATCTCGGTGAAGTCCTCAAGGAAGAGACGACCTTGTGCCTGGAGTTGTTGAAGAGAAAGGCCAGTGATCGAGGCCGCTTCGGGGACAGGGAAGAGCAATGTATCCTGACCCTGTACTCGCTTTATTCTGTAGGGACTGGCAGACAGTCTCATCATAGAGAATGTTCGGTCGTCGGTAAAGTTGGTTAAAATACCGGGGACTGGGCCCTCAGGGAAAGCTTTCGGCCATTGGCCGTTATATAGGTTGGCGTAGTCCTCCAATTTCGAGAAATTGCCTTTCTGTATGGAAGGTTAGCATTGCAAGCTGATAAATTTACTTGGTCATTTAGTAATTTACCGAAATGATGGCCTGAAGGGCGACTGGACCCTCCGCATCGATTGATTGTTGTTTTAGTAAGATGGGAGGCAACCATTCGTTTTGCTGATCAGCTATTGTCTTATTGGCAAGCGTGCCTGTAGGATAAAAAGCAACGCCCATAGGAATTGTTGAATATTGCCAGCCTTGTCGCTTCACGTCGATCGCTGCAGCTCTGGCTCGGGGGTTGCGGTCCTGATTTGGAAGGGAGAAAGGGTCATTGTTGACGGTATTCTCCAGACTGCGTTCTGTGAGAGCAGGAGAGGCTTGAACTGTCGTAGTTGCAAGCAATACGCTTGCTAAGACTGACTTGATCATCGTGCCTATCATTTTTCTCCGTATAGACAAAGATGCTTCGTTGCTGCAGCGGAGATAGAAATCCTGAGGCTGCTGATAGATAATGGCAACGATGAACTATAAGACAGAGCGAACACAGGTCGTCTTATACTTGTGGTGTCCGGCTCTGCTGGTCTCGTGGAAAGGAATACACTGTATTGGCTGTCTTCATGGACGTTGATTCTTACTCATAATTACTGTCAGCAGTATATGGCATAATTCCAATGGCGGGTACTACGGTTAACCTTTTGCCCTCCGACACATACATACATGCTGTGCCACGTATATCTGATCGATACAAGACATTTGGAAGCCTGACTTTCAGATAACAATACTCCATACAATGCGGATAGTTGAAATGCGTGGTGGAATTTGAATTTCCCATGTATTTTGCTCTGAAGGGGATATTTCGTATAATCCTTCTTGGGGCCTGTATAGGCTCTATATTCGGTCACCTAGCGCACTACCAAAACAATTGATCACCAAAGTCCAAAAAATATGTAGTTTTAAGGTTAAGGCACTGACTCCAGACAACCCCAGTGATAGCCGTCTTCAAGGTTGTCTACATAAGCAAGACCCACACTTGCGGACTAGATATCGGTAGAGGGTCATCTCGTATAATCCTTCCCATGCATGTGAGATCGCGTACCTCGTCTTCATGATGACCCTGACCGCCTACAGCAGCGCGGGAACGCCTCTTGAGCGCCTTTCAAGTAAAAAGGGCGGTCAATCACTGTCTCAAGAAACTGACTGGATTCCAAATTTGCACCAGAGCAGTGCATTACCTACTTCTAGGTTAGCCTTCACTGTGCCGCTTCCCTTCAGTAGATTAATAGGGCCGCGCCAATTCAGGTACAATTGCATTCTCACAGGTCTATTCAACAAGCAGCAATCACGGCAGTTTATTTTCGACTCTTAATAACATGGGATATTCTTCCAAAAATACTACACTATGTACAAAGAAACCGTAAAACAAATCCAGTGGTTTGAATCGGAATTTTTAATCGAATCGGCGTTATCGGAGTTGCTATTTTCAAGTTAGCATGTTAGTAAACCTACTGCATTCAGTTAGAAGAGAGTCAGCTCTCTCCATTACCCCTGCAAGAGAATATATTTATACACCGATCTACAGTGACCGGTTTTGCCTGGATGTCGACCTGCAATGTTATTATGAAATCCCAACTGCCGCAATATTGCCGTAAGCTTTGCCAGGATTATGTAGCGCAACAACGTCTGTACGATACGCGAGTCTCGTTTCGGAGTTCTCTATCCTCTCGGTAGTGTTTTTTTAGTTAGCTAGCATATGTCTCGAAAGAAAGACCGCGCTTCCTAGGTAACGATGAACTGTGTGTGAAAGATGAAGAAATCAATTGGTTTATTAGATTCGGAGGTGGTGACTAAATGGGGAAGTCTTTTTGTCTAATTTCGCAGGTCTGAATTGACTACAGAGGCTTGATTAAGGCATCATATCAAGCGTCAACCTGCAGCTCCCACATAGCATTCCATACTTCTTGTGTGGATGAGATTTCGGTAATAGAGCCGCATGAATCTAGAACGTCGTTAACATGGTTGAGCAAGTCTTCCCGCAAGCGCTTTCCTAGTGTCCGCTGCGTCGGCCTTCCATTCTCAGCATATCCGATCTAGATTGTTAGATACAATCTTATCAGGATATGTAAGGTTGCGGCGCAGTGCAGTGCAGAGGTTTACATACGCTGGATGACGAGAAGTGATGCTACTGGAGGGCGTAATTGCCTCAAGATGAGGGTATCCCAGCTACATTAGAGAGTACACTATTCAAGACGCAAGCGAGTGCGAAAGTATCACGTGCAAAAGTGAAATTCAAGTTCAGCTATCTGATGTATATGCAGCACCATAACGTGCATACCGTGTATATGCGGGTCAGTGCGTGACCTCAAGCTGTAGCTAAATATCAAGATCTGAGGGATACTACAGCTATGGGGACATTCATACACCTCGTGTAGTTCGAAACTACGATTAAGACCCGTTGGCTCAAAGGTATCCTTTGTAAATATTGACGACTGTCCTACACAAACTTTTGTAGGGTATTTTCCAGAAATCCGTATGAATATGAAGATGCATACCTAGCAAATAACACCCGCGGACACACATATCGTGGCGTCTTGTCCCCTCAATCAGCCCTGCACCGTTATTTGGAGAAGATTTGGGGAGGTTACCGTGACAGAAACACCCGTCCCCTGTTCCGCCATGTATACGGTATGCACATGCACGCAGCTCATGATAGTGAGGTAAGCTTATCCCAATCCGTAGGGGTCCTTGTTGTGTCGCGATCTGGAAATCGTCCCAGTTCTGACTCCCGGCAGACTCCCGGCAGCGAAGGCGTATTGTCACCAGGAACAAGTATCGATCAACGGTCCCTTGCGCAAATCGAAGTGGGACAAGCAGGGGTTAACAGCTAATCAAATCGGCAGGATTTGCCATAGCGCGATAGGGTTACCAGCTTCAACACCGCGTAGCGGTTGTCAGAGATACTCTCTCTCTCATTCTGGACCTGTCGTGTAGGTAGGAACCACCAAAATAATCTCTGCTGTGTAGTAGAAACCTTAGTATTACTATCTTGTGAAATTAGGAGTCGAATACTACTTATGTTCTCACGAGGATATCCATTCGGCTGTAATGACAGTCCCTACGGACGCATCCTCAGTACCCAGTTCCAGGCATGTATACAGTGGAAATGAAATTGTAATTGCAACGGGATGGAAAACTTCGTGGAAACGATAGTTTGATGATCGATTCAGATCCTGGAGACCGATAGGCTTCTAAATGCATTCCGTATAAGCTTACCGTTTTTGGAGAGCGGGATGCAGTGACGGGTTAAGGATCGTAAGTACTTGTAGTTCTCGGCAACGAACCAACAGAGGCTATTCCTACCTAGGTAAATCCTAAACCAGCTATAAACGTCTGGATGTAGGAATGGAGCCAAGACGACGCTGTAAACTGTCTTTCAACACTGTATTCTATATTTAGTGGTAACAGCCGAGTCTGGTCAAAGTATCCTCCATTATGTTAAAAATTAACAACGAAAGGAATCGTTGCTAATGAATGGTCCAGAACTCATATTTTCATGAATCTCAGTATTTGTAAAACTGCTGTCAGGGCTGACGCCATAGCGATTGGGTAGTTTGTGTTGCTCGGACTCCAGTATAAGTGCATGCAGGGTATATCGTTTTTGCCTTAGTAGTTTGGTCAGTATCGACAATCTACATGCATCACTCGTTGTAGCAAAACTTGGGAGGTGGATTTCGGTTAACAGGTTTGCTGAGTGCCTTTTAAAGTACACGTCACCCAGCATTCTTCTGTCCTGTTAAAACCCTGGCAGTTCTTGGTGATGATAGTAGTGATGGCGGTCAAGTCTATTCATTTGGTCTCTGGTTTAGCATAAAGGCGCAGTGTTGACGAGTCGAATGAGGTGAAGTCTACTCGGATTCTAAGGAGAAGTTATGTGCCGCATTAACTCGGACTAGGTATTGGGTACTGATGTTGGTATGCGCATCTATTCTAACTAGGAAATGGTGTGTATGAGGAAGAAGGCCATTGAGACATTAAAGATGGGCAATGGGCATTCACCTGAGCGGTAAGAATAATATGGTATTCAGGATTAGGTATCTTATCCGCTCCAACATCTCTATTATATCTAATCTGAACTCATCTTAACATCTTATCTTATCTTATCTTATCTTGATAGCATTTGTCTTCGTCGCCTGTGTAACAGCGCACCCCGCTTCCTGATCTATGGCAGCTGCAACCACTGAACGCGGTCGTGAGTACCTAGGTCGTTGCACGCGAGGAAAGCGCGTCGTAGCGTCGTGTCAACCGCCGCCATCAAGCCCCATCTTCTTCAGCTGGCGCTGTTCGCAACAAAAACAAATACCTACCTACTACCTAGGTAGCCAACATCAACAATTCTTTGGTGCAGCAGCCTGTCGCGACATTAGGTAACCTCTCACAGGGCCTATCATCTTCTTTTTGGCCTTTTTTGTTGCAATCACATTTGCACCAAGGTCATATTCTGTTTCTGCACCCCTCCAGCTGCTATTCCGCATCCTTTGGCTCTCTCGCCGACTCTGTGCACTTGTTCACCTGAATTGCCCAACATGTCGGTCGTCTCTCTTCTGGGGGTTAACATCCTCAATAACCCCGCCAAGTTCACCGACAACTATGAGCTGGAAATCACTTTCGAGTGTCTCGAGCAGTTGGAGAAAGGTATGCCTCTAGAAGCACCGTCGCTTCACCTCTTCGATCGCATGGAGCAATGCGAGACCATCACTAATCAATTCCTGTAGATCTCGAGTGGAAACTGACCTATGTCGGTTCTGCTACCTCGTAAGTCATGCTGCTCTACCTCTTGACTGCTATCCACGCTTGCACAAGCTGACACGGACCGAACAGCGACCAATACGATCAAGAGCTAGACTCTCTTCTTGTTGGACCCATCCCTGTTGGTGTCAACAAGTTCGTCTTCGAAGCCGACGCCCCGAAAACAAACCGCATTCCTGACGCAGACATCCTCGGTGTTACTGTCATCCTGTTGACTTGCTCCTACGACGGTCGTGAATTCGTGCGCGTTGGCTACTACGTGAATAATGAGTACGAATCCGACGAGCTCAATGCCGACCCCCCGGCCAAGCCCATCATCGAGAAGATTCGACGCAATGTCCTCGCTGAGAAGCCGAGAGTGACTCGCTTCGCCATCAAATGGTACGACTATATACATATTGTGCCACCCCTCGGTTTTGTGGAGTTGTTTCTAACCCAAGGTTAATAGGGATTCCGAAGCATCTGCCCCCGCCGAATTCCCGCCTGAGCAACCCGAAGCGGATCTTCAGGCTGACGAGGACGAATATGGAGCTGAGGAGCTGGATGAAGACGTCGAGGACGATACTGAGGCTCTTACAGATAAGGCTGGCGAGAGCAGCGCTGTTGCTGCTGATGGCGATGCTGAGATGGCTGGTGCCGAGGAGAATGGCGAAGTTGGCGCTGAAGATGAGATGTCTGAAGACGGAAGTGTCGATCTCGAGAACGAGAGTGATGAGGAGCTCGAGGAGGATGTTGAGGGTGAGGCCGAAGGACAAGGCGACGCGGCCGAGGTTGGCGATGACGCTATGGAGCTCGATGACACCCCGGCTACCAATGGTCCCAACGCCAAGGGTATTGCAACTCACTAAACATAGGCGATTTAACCGAGAGCGAGAGTGAGACATCACTTGCGGCTGGTTTCCTCAAGCAGTGGTAGCTGGGTGATGTCTTTGATATCACTGAGGGTTTGCGCTTAGTGTGATGTTTTCGACGTTTGATACTAGAGCATCAGAGATAGTTTCGGCGATGCCTTGGGGAGCAGTAGTAGATTTCTCTATCTCCCTTGTCATGCACATATGATATCCCAAGAAAATTGCAATAATCTCTTGTTCTCCCGTGATATCCTCAACCATCAAGCGTTCCCCCCGCAATCCACGGAAACGCAAGAGGCAAAAACCGGGTTCATAACTCGCTTCTTGTTGACCAAGTCCGTAAAGGCCGGAAAATGGTATCAAATGCTGTTTGTTGGTAATAAAATCTTGAGCTCGAGCCTGTAATAATGTTATACGACCATAATTGAACTCGTCGCACCATCCCCATATCATTTAAACCCCCTTTTAAATCCGGCAAAGTGGCTTCTACCGAGCATTGGCTTGGCTAGGCGCTTGACTGACCACATTCCGTATTGGATAAGGTGAAGCACAAATATTTATCTAGTTTTCAGTAAGATACATCATCCAAACACAGGTTAGGCATTTCTCCAGTTCGAAGATTCGAGTTTGAGGTTTCCATTTCTCTTGTAGAGGCAACTGTGTGGTTTGCATAGGTTTGGAACCTGGTATATATGGTTCGCAGAAGCCATGGGTCGAATTGATGCATACGCAAGCGGCCAGTCTCAAGAATGATACAGATAACTGTAACTCACGCATGGAAGCTACTATTATGTTGGCTTATCATGATGGTTCAAATACCACGTGTAATTTGGCGTCTTTCAAGTTATCTCCGGCTTGTCACAAAATGTAGTTACTACTTTATTTAAGAGAACAATTGTCGTATTGTTCTGCTTGTCACCGAAGCTATTTTAACTCGTCCCATTCAACATTCATGGCTTAATTTGCTAGTTGTTTGCTTGCCGACTTATGAGATTGTCTCTTGGTGGACGGGCGACAATGAACCATTTCTGCCACAATAGTGAATCCTCTATTCAATATTCCATTCAATATCACGATTTAAGAGCACCGATAAGGCTTAAAATAGATCTATAGAGACAATCACAACGCTCAAAAAGAGATATAGATAATCAAAACCAGCTTCGGACTCCAACGCACACTACATATTCGCTAACACAACGCTGAAGTTCGGGCCGAGCCGTCATCCTATCGCTTTTAACAGTAGCAACTTCAACCAGCAGGGATCCTCCAAATAACGCCATCTCCGTCTAGCCCCGTCAACTACCCCGAAACCCCCGGATTGTTGCTCGGTAAATCGGGGTTTCTGGGGTCCTCGATACCCCATAACGCCTCCTCTCCATGGGTCGGCGTGCCAACCAATGCTACCGGCAATAGGTTGACCGACAGTCTCTCCCTCGGCATTGAATGTTTGCTCATTTCCACAGACAGCTCGTAGATCGTGTAACGCAGAGCCGGGTTAGAGGACTAACATGCAGCGAAACGAGAAGTTGTTAAGCGCCGAGGAGATTGCGAGTCACCGCTCCGCGTCCTCGTGCTGGATCGTCGTGGACGGCAAGGTGTACGATGTCACCTCTTACCTGAGCGAGCACCCCGGCGGAGCGGCCATACTGCTCAAGCAGGGCGGAAGTGTAGGTGAAGATCATGTCTCATATGCTGTTCTCCAGCAACAGCTTGTTCATAACGTGTTTCATACGAGAACCTCACTCGCTCATTCAAGAGTGGGATGAGTTGAAGGACTCCTCTTGCACGAATTGTATTGTATTCATGTCTTTCGAAAACAGAACCAACACGCTCACGTGGCCTCTAGGACGCGACAGCCGAGTTCCGCAAGATTCATTCGCCAGATATACTGAAATATCTGCCCGAGGATGCCTGCCTAGGCACACTGGACGCGGCGACGCGCGCAGCACTGCCCATCAGCAGCGCCAGCGCAGACTCGACCAGCAGCCATAAACCAAGCGCAGGCGCAGAGGGAGCGAAAGGGCCACCGCACATCTCCAGCATCATTGTGCCCAACGACTTCGAAGCCGCCGCGAAAACCATCATGCCGCAGCGCTCATGGTCGTACGTCTCGTCGTCGTCGCACGACGGCTCCGCTTTCCGCGGCAACCTGGCCTCGTGGCATGCCGTCCGGTTCCGTCCGCGCATCTTCCACGATGTTGATACAGTAAACCCGCGGTCCAGCATCCTCGGTACCGCGTCCGCGTTTCCGTTCTACGTGTCGCCCATGGGACAGCTGGGACGCGCACACCCGGCGGGCGAGATGGGCGTCGTTAGGGCGCTGGCGCGCCGTGGCGTGCACGGCGTCATGAGCAGCGAGTCCACGGCGCCGATGGAAGACATTGCCTCGGCGTTCGCGGACGAGAAGGCCAAGATCGCTGAGTCCCGGAATGGAACAACGCCCGAGGACGGGCCCGAGGCACAGCTCCATTTCCAGCTGTACATCCCCGCCGACCGCGCGATCGCCGTCCAGCGCATCAGGCGCGCGAAAGCGACGGGCGTGTTCAAAAGTATCTGGGTCACTGTCGATACGCCGGTCTTGGGGAAGAGGACTGTAGACCGTAAGTTGCAGGCTGCGGAGGCTTTGGCTACGTCCCCGGAGCTCGGGGCGCACGCGGAACGCGCGGGCTTCGGGTTATTGTCGCATGTTAGCAAATCACAGTTCAACACGACTCTGACGTGGGAAGACCTGAAGTGGATCAAGAGGGAATGGGATGGGCCGGTCGTGCTCAAAGGCGTGCAGACGGCCGAAGACGCGGCCCGGGCCGCGGAACTAGGTGTCGATGGCGTGCTGTTGAGTAATCATGGAGGTCGCCAGATGCATGATGCTCCCGATGCGTTGACTACGTTGCTTGAGATTCGCACGTATTACCCAAGTGCTCTCGATAAGATCGAGGTATTTGTTGATGGCGGTTGCCGGGATGGCGCGGATGTGCTTAAGGCTGTATCCCTTGGTGCGAAAGCTGTTGGTGTTGGTCGGCCGTTCTTTTATGCGCTTTCCGCGTACGGGGAGAAGGGTATTGAGCGGTGCCTAGACAGTGAGTTTCGGTCCTAATTCCCTCCGTGTTTGCTATATTCGTGTGACGTTGTACCTGGCATCGGCCTTGGTTGCTTGGCCCTGGTCCATTGTCGCTCGTCGCTAATAGTATCGAATTAGTTTACGCTGATGAGCTCGTCACCGGAATGCAGCTTGTCGGAATGAAGACTTTGGACGAAGCGCGCCCGGAACGCGTGAATGCCAGCCGGCTTCTCAATGAGATTTGGCGCCCTGAGAAGAGTCGCTTATAAGCTCATGATATATATCATGGGTTACACAGGCGCTCCGCGTGTCATCAATCTGCGTGATATGTTTATCACGATATAGATGCGGGAGAAGCATAAGGTATATATCTCTATATATAGGAGGGTAAACCGCGATTCTACTTTAGGCAGCGCCTTGAGAGTTAAGCGCTTTGGAAATATTCGCATTGGGAACCCGGCGGAAACTCGCTTTTCTACATAGGCATTGGCCAGATATTGACCTGGATATCTGTATATTGGACGACATGGTGGATAATTTCACAGGTTATTCTTATACAAAGTCCAGGTTTCAAACTCTATTTACACAATGTTTTCCGCGCCTCGCTGGGAGGGCTGGCTCGTCGTCTTGAAGATCTAGGTACATTCTTCCAGAGGATGTACGAATCGCCCCTCCGAAGCTCAATCCTCTCTTCTAGTCTACTGAATCATTCCTTTACTCTTCATCCTCAATCTCCTCTTCCTCCTCTTCCTCTTCCTCTTCTTCCTCCTCGTCCTCGGTTATCTGTCGCTTAGCCTCCCCTCGAAACCCAGTGGCGCTCCTCTTCACAGTTGTAACGAGGGAACGGCGCGCCGCAGTAGAGTTGCCATTAGCACTTCCGGCCACTAACAACACTCATATCAGCAATCCATATTTCAAGACAAATATGTCATTTTTGGGAGCGTGAGGTACTCACTCTGTACTGGCACAACACCACCGAAGGGACCAGCCCTCGCAGCATTCTTGCAGCGCACAAGACAGGCATTATCCTGACCGGCGACAGTTCCAGTACAAGTCTGGTCATCAGGAATCGCCGCAACGAGCGGGAAATCCGTAGCAGCGCCATCGCGGTTTCGCGAGTTTTCGCCCGGCGGCGTGGTAGTGACGGTGATGTCCTGCCACGTCTGCCCTGTGCCATCGGCATTGATGGCGCAGGTATACGGGCCGCCACCGTCGGCGTTGACTTGGTGAAGCGTCATGTTGAGCTCGCCGCCCTGCGAGACTTGCGGCAGCTGGTCGCCTGTCTCAGACAGGATCGCTTGCGTGCCTTGCTCGACGTCGTTGGCGCCGCCTCCTAGCGTCTCGCCGACCGTGTCGGCTTGGTCGCCTTTGAAGCGTGTGCTGTCTTGCTGGAACGGCTTTCGCCTAGTCCCGTCGCGGGGAGTGCTGGTGTCAATGCCTAGAGCCACTGTTGTGAAGAAGACGAGATAAGTATGCATTTTGGTGTGCGTGCCTTTTGACCACATTTATTAGGGGCGGAAGAGCTTGGACTTACTGCCCGAGCCGCCAGCATCACCGACTGCTTTAATGATGGCACCGTGTCCTGCAGCTAGGTGTGCGAAGCTCATGAGGCCGAGAGCGAAAATGACTTTGATGGAAGACATGGTGTGAGGGATGGAAAATTATGTAAACTATTATTATTGATACTGTCCAGCAGAAGGAAGATATAAGAAGGAGAGCTTGCTAGAAGCTTTGGTGCTTTGGGATCTGATGATGCTGTGAGATAAGAGAAACTTTCATCGCGAGCGGCGCAGCCTGGCTTTATAGAAGTTCACGATCATGAAGGCCTCACTTCCACATTGTCGCTTCGAACCCAAAGAAAGGCGAAACGTGCTATACACCTGACAACTTTTTACGAATTCGTGAAGCGAGCCTTTTTTTTGGCTGGTTGTGACACAATCAGGGATGTGAGTGCACAGCCCGCCGCAAGAGGAAACACCATGGTTTTGAAAACATTGGACGAAGTCTCGCAACTCCGACACCACCTAGAAGCTTAATGGAAGGAAATATCTATGTGCGATAGTTCACGCTCACGACGAAAATCAATCTAGATATTCAGATCAACTCATTCTTGAAGTTCGCATCCAAAAAATGCGTCAGCTAATTGGCAGTGAGGTTCTTCGAGTATTTTAAGCCTTCGATCTCCGCTACTCCAAGTGCGTTAACTCCAGATCGGCGGTAAGAATACTGGAGATCGGTATGCAGCCCAAGATTCGGTAGTTGCCCGGCATGAGGGATGCGATGCCCGGCCGGCAGACAGGTAGCCTGTCGCCAAGAATCCAGGGGTAGAGAAGTATACGAGAATGCGGATCACATCGAAACGGATCACCTTCTCCCGCTGCATGTGATGACTTCTTCTGCTACTACTCCTGGTTTGACGCTGTATAGTCATCAAGGGTTTCTAGGAATGGGTGCGGGGTGCGGGTGGCTGTGAAGAGCGTTTGCGCGAGGATCGCTCAGCGAGCGATGGGCAACCAGGAGTCTGCAGACAGGGGCACAGCACTAGTACTAAGCAAAGGAAACAATTCGTCGATAGTTTCAATCATCTTGCCCAATAAATGCCGTAATGAGACTCTGCTGTTCCGATTGGTGTCAGAGAATTTTGTTTCATGCCAGGGAGGCATCAGGCCATTGTGATTGGCCTGCCTAGGTACGTGGTATTTATGCAGTTGTGCGCCACGAGAGGGTCCTTCATCGTAACAAGAAGGGTATCTCGGTGACAACTTTGAGGCCACTAAATGTGCTCTATCGATGCGTACATGTCAATGTCATCTAGTGATTTCCCCCCTACAGCCCTTGCAAAAGAGCATAGGTCTAGCCCATCCCGTGATTTGCACACTATCTTGAACTTATCGGGCTCAGGAAAGGATATCATCAGTACATTAGACTCGTGCCACGCCAATAATTGGTCGTGCGCGATCCTATTTTACCAGGTCACAGCTTTGCTGCATGTTTTGAAAGCTCAAGTGCCGCTCAGCCCGCCAACATTGATTACCGCATTTACATGTTGTTGTTTAAATCTAGGTAGCCTTTACGTTTCTCCTTTTGTAAATGGTCAGGTGGCTATGAGCAAGTCTCAAGTGGGCTAAAAGTTGGGCCGATATGACGGAGCATGACTATAGTAAGATCACGGCTTATCGAGTGCAGGATATGAACTGGATAATTATCCTTCTTTGATGCCGCGACCGGTAATCCTCATGCTGTGTTACTAGTGTAGTCAAAGCTGGGTGCACAGCCGTTCCTGAGGGTGGTCTTATTGGACCACCCACACATCTAGAGCTTGGTTTCATGTTAGTGTCTCTTCATGAGCCAGACACCACATATAACAGTTTACAGGAGTGCATATACTCAGAATTCATGCCTGTTTGAGAGGAGTTCATGTGATATTCTGGTGACAATAGGCCACTACTAACTAGTTTATCATAAAATCATAAAGCGACATTAAGGAAGTAGTGTGCATCTAATAATGACCCATAAAATGGTTTAAGTATGTTATTTCTCTGCATTTATCGCTTGCCTGCGCGGTGTTGTAGGTCCGGTTTTTGGCAACTAAACCGCAAGTCTGGCGTTGAAGATCCAGCTCCCCTGGAATAACCTGTGGTAAACCTAACTCCTGTTCAGTGTTGAAGATCCAGCTTCGTCTTAGTATGACCCCTAATAAAACCTAACGCCTGCCAGTGTTGAAGATCTGGCTCCGTTGAAGAGGACCCCTGATAAAACCTATAGGTAACCCAACAGTTGCTTAATCTCACTACTGACCCACGGACGGAAGAAACGAATTCCTTTCTACCTTTCTTATGTCATGCCCTAGCTCTTAACATTCGCTTACCATGAATGAGCATATCATAGTAGAAGCTATTGTCAAAAAAAGATCCTCCGATGCCTTGGTCTGGATGTTGATGACCTATCTAGTATACAGGATCGTTGGGTAGACATCCAAAAGGTCGGGGTATAGGTATTATTTATCCATCACTGTCGAAAGCGCGCGGCGGACGGCCTAGGCGGGGTTTGCATTCCGCATCTTGAAGGTGAGCTAGCCACTGCCCCTTGTCCCTTGCTGTATGGCCCTTATCACATCTATAAGATCCTGTAGCTTCCTGGCGGCAATTTATGACATGTCGTTGGTGATTGTCTCGGCGTGGATCGAGTTTACCGCATGCGCATTTAAATGAAGATGCCGAAGCTGGTGAGATGCCATCCCAAAGCTCTTGTCCGTGCTTGCGACACTTGTAATGACGTTGTAACTCGCGGTCATTCGGGAAAACTTTGCCGCAGCTTTGTATTTGGCACTGGAAGGAAGAACCACTTGCCGCACTCCTAGCAGGAGTTTCAACAGACTGGGACGATCTCTCATGATGTAACTCTGGGGTGCATGATGTGATTGATGAAGAGGAAGGGGCTGGGGATACGGAGGATTGGACATAAGGGCTGAGGCCGAGGCTGTCGTGGGCGTCTGCGGCTGGTGATGGAAAACAACGGGTGAGATCAATGAGCTCTTGCGCGCTGGAGCTGAGGTTGCCTGAACCCAATATTTCCGGAACTGGTAGGAGAAGTCGGGGATCGATAATCACGTGAGGTTTCCCATCGTTCGATATATCACGAGATCCTACTAGATCTGGAAGTAAGGGTTCGTTGTCAGGTTCCTCGTAGAACCGAGTTGAAGCTCCGTCGACGTAAGAGTTACAAAAGACGCAGAAGGTTCGTGTCCCAACCTTCCATCGCGAACTTGTCTGGCCTAATGCTAGTTGATGATCATGGTGTGTGCAATAAATTGAACGATGGCGGGACGAACCCGCCGAAAGGGTCTTCGGGCAAGTAACAAAAGCGACCTTAGAAGAGAAGGGCGGCACTACCTCCAGACCTCGCAAGGTAAGGAGCACAGCCCGAGCTGTACTGTGAAGAATGGTAACCTGAATAATTCCACGCAGAGAGCCGTAGAATTTATCTCCAGTTAGCCAGCGTGGCCCAACAGGGGAAGGAAGGCCATTCTCTGATTTGCTGCCTTGATGCCCTCACCGACTGCGCCTCTCAGCTTGAATAGTCATGCAGAGTCTGCATACTCCTTCTGAGGCCATTTCACTGATTGGCCTAAAACACGACTAAGTGCAGCGCAAGTAACACAACTGTCAGCCTTAAATCCTCGGAAAAAAACTCCATTTATTCTGCTTTGCAGACGCGCGAATCACGATGACGCGTGAAGCGACATACAAATCTGGCGGTCACAAGAATTAGCTGTGGCGGCTCGGAGTGCTTTGAATTGGTGTGATGAAGTTGAAACCTGCTGTCTCGCACTTAAGCATCTTTTAAAACTATATAAAGTTGAACCGCATTGGTAAACGTAGTAAACCAGTTGTACCATTAGATTAGACTCAAGGCTTGCTAAAGATTGTGAACTGAATGTTGTAAGTATACCTAGACTCATGGGCCACTTACACTGTACGAGTTTATATACAAATCAAATATAGTTAGATAAATTGTAAAAAGTGGGGAAGAAAAAAACCTAGACCAACAAGAATGATCTGACTCATTAAGTATAAATCTAGCTACGGCCAAGCGACGCAGCTCTTTATTTTCTCCCACATCAACAATGTCGGCTCTTCCTAATTTCGTGCACATTGCCCATCGAAGGCACCAAGGGTATACCGTTCTGGGGGACAATTGCCTATGATGAACCCAGCCTAGTAACAACAGCATGAACCCATAGCTGAAGTTCAGGCCTATTGGATGCTGAGGCAGGATTTTTTTCCTATCATAGGTTGGTTGCAACTAACCCAAATCACTGCGATCTTATAAAGATGTCTACTTGGGGTTGACTTGAGCACAAACGCACGCAGCAATTTTTACCCAGCTATCTCGCTGCCTTTTTGACGCATAGGCAGTTCCTACAGCCAATTTGACAAGTGTCATAGTACTATATAGTGAGTGCAGGCGGCCAGGTTCCCGGCCTGACTACATTCTGTCTTTTGATAGTGTCGTCGGTATAGTGCTGAAATTCTGTTCCGTGACACAGAGGTCCATCGCAAGGAAGTACACGGCAAAAGTAGTATGCTGACACCATGGACACAGATGTGATTTTGGGGGACAGCTGTTGGTAATCTGTATTTCTAGACCGGGCGAATACAGTCACATCGGATCCTGCTCCGACTTCCTCCAGTTCCCAAGTTTAAACTGATCACCACCATCCCAAGACCGCCTACTAGTCAGTACTGGGTATTCTGAGGTAAAACAAGTGCTGGATTCAGCGCTTGGAATTAGCGCTTGGAATTTATGCTATTCACAATACAATAATCTGTCAAGGCTCAGGCTAGTATCCATATGGTCCTCCAGTCGCGTCCATTCCTTCCATATGCTGACCTTGGTCTCCTTATATACCAATTGGCCCAGTGTTCCTAGCCTCTGAGGTCAAAGTGCCTCACATTAGCGAAAGCTGGACAGCCTCACTTCGAGAAGGCTGAGACTGTCTCAACTGGCCACAGGGATCTGCATATCAGATGCGTACAGCGTATTCAGTGCGTTCCGCCCGTGTATCTTAGCACATCCTTTGAACTCTGACCAGGATAATTAGCTATGTATGAGTTGAGGTGATAGAGGATAAACACTCACAGAAACGATGAAGAGCATGGTATCTCTGTTGCGCGATTGTTCCTTGCATTCTGTAACAACTCAGGGTGTCCAGTGTGAATGAATCCAAAGCCAGGAGACCTATCCCAGCATCTCATCGCACCATGATGGTGGCGTCAACAGCCTTGAACAACCAAACTCCTTTCAGTCTTCCAGACTTTGGCTTGGACAAAACGTATATACAGGAGCCGCATTAGATCAACGCTCCGAGATGAATAGACGGTCTAGGGAACAGGTCAGACAATGTACGAACCCGGCGAGAAACCAAGCTTACCTCGAGACTTTGCCTCCTTTTGCAATTAGGAGCTGGGGGTCTATTCACGTCCACCTCTTGATACCTTCATATGCTCGCCGATCTGTTCCTTACCACCAAGCCGAGAAACGATTGAGGTCACACTCTGGATGGCCCTTATGTAGATTTAGAGGCTAACATCGTGGCAATGTGTACGGGTGATAGACTGTCGAACCTCGACAAGTCGTATTATCGAGTACGATCAAAACAGCCTGTAACTGAGCGTTGCGCTTTGCGGTTCAAACGGGCAGTGGGTGAATCGACTCATTGTGGTGTGTGCCGGTGATACGGAGGCTTTCGAGCTCGTCACGGAACGTGGGAAGTCTTCCACTAGGTGGAGAAATTAGTACCCTCTTGAAGGATATTATGGAGTACGGCACAGTCACTTACAAGCTTGTGTAGCTGGGTGAAGTCGTCCGCTGGCCTTTGGTGTCGAAAGTACTAGATGAGAATATGGGGGTAGTCAGCAAAGCTGAGTGGGCACCCGTCCTAGGTAGGAAGCACAATCATCTTCGGGCTCTGAACCCTCAGAATGTCGGCTCTTCCTTTGTCCGTGCACTTGCCGCAGCGAAGGGTACCCACCTCAATAGTAATGCATTTTTAACGTCATTAGAGGACAAGTTCTGAAGCAAAGCAAAAGGGGCCGTGGCTCGTGATGGTCCAGATTAGATGAGTGTGCTTCAAAGCAGTGACACTTCGAGTTCAAAGTGAAGGAATTGACAAGAGGACATGGAGATAGGGGAATAAAGACTTGGACATGGAGAGATAGCGTGTGGAGAGCGAGAACAAATGAGGTGATTGAGGTGGAAGAGGTGGAAGAGATGGAAAAGAAATAGAACGGACGAGGAGAGCAGATAGAGAGCCATTCAAAACGTTCACGGCTACCTACCCACCTGGAAAAGTTGCTCTTTCTTCGAAACATGGTTTATTCTAGGCAGCTTCAACGCCATGACAGGCCAAATATCATAACGAAGTGTGAAGGAGCATTCGCACCTCCCTTTCTCCTTCCAATATGCAAGCCTTGATGTATTTATCGGCTTCGACATGCTTACATTCGTACCCATCGTTCTACCAGTCGTGACAGAGCTATTTCGTCTAAATAGCCAACGATACAGAAACAGTTAATAGATTACATTGCCCAATGGGCCTCCGATAAACATTACATCTCCAGAAAGATAGGCATGCCAAACGACGCCAATATAGGTTTCTCTGTATACCTAGACTGTATGGTTCTTCCACGGTATAGAGGTTGTGATATGTACGGTGACTTGGAAAGCTCTTGCTAAGATACTGCCTATGAGGTTCCTGCTATCACGAGCTATTACGTACTTATTTAATCGTGACACCAGTGAACATAATGTAGCTGCGAGTTAAGCATAGAGAAGTAAACGTCATACCATCTAGATTAGAAAGAACGCTGCTACTAGATCTATGCCAACAAACACCCCTGACTCCTTACGTCGGTAGTCATAGCCAACGGTAGGCAACCAGTTTATCCTTGCGCGTCATAGCTCTGACAGTCTGCGAGACCGCTGACCTTTGACTTGCTACATTTGCATCTTATTGCACCGCCGTGCCACCTGCCTTATAGGTCGGAGGTCATGACATTCAATTCAGGGACGCGCACGTTGCTGTCCTATCAACCCATCCCATCAGAATCCCGCAGCTGATGTACGAGGTCATCTGGGACACCACCAAGTTCAACAACCCCAACGACTGGCCAACCGACGGCTCTCAGCCCTTCTATCTGAGTACAGGAGACAATAG
Organism: Xylariaceae sp. AK1471; assembly: GCA_023159215.1. Taxonomy (NCBI): domain Eukaryota; kingdom Fungi; phylum Ascomycota; class Sordariomycetes; order Xylariales; family Xylariaceae; species Xylariaceae sp. AK1471. The sequence goes on from JAJKLI010000049.1 coordinate 104,384, forward strand.
TAAGTAAAAAACACCTGCCAAAATTATAGCCCCCCACCCATATATATAGTCCCCGTATGGCACTGATCAATAGCGCTATACTGGCTCTACTTGCGGTGCCTATTTTTATGGTAATAGCTACTATAGCAAGGTGAGCCTATACCGTTATAAAAATCAAGGCAGCGGTAACTGGCGTGCATGTAGGACAAGAGATAAAGGACAGCAGCTACCTTGAATTGGGCTAAAACTAAACAAAATCAAAATCCCTGCCATGTAGATGGATAATTAGTTTACGATATTTCCAATGTGAGCCATAGCGCACAGGCTCAATGCCACGAGGGGAGACCCAGATGGCCAGAACAGCTGTGGCACAGTTTTATTTAGCTATAGTCCTAAGAAATACGCCCCATCACTAAAAGCATTAGGGCACCTTACTAGCAAAACAGGAAATTTAGAATGAGGAAAAAAAAAGAGAAAAAAAAGGAGTGTAGAAGAAAACAAGAAAGAAAACTATAAAAATTAGTGACCACTAAAAAAATTAGCAAAAACGTACAACACCAGGGATTCGCTGGTCGTCACCGACCCAACTACTAATCTGGCGGTATGTAGCTTAGCTATGGGGGAGCGGACGGGACCCCGCGTTCTCTACATCCTATGGTCGTACGTGGCAGAGTTCATGCCTATCGCAAACTATAAAGCTACCAAGAAGGGGCACGTCCTAGCCCCATATCCCAGATCTCACCGCATCTGTTTGCTCTGAGGTCGATATGACCACCAAGGGCCGTTATAACATATACTTAGCCCTGAAGTGTTTTATTAGGTTTTTTTACTTCGGCATTTTTCCTCTCGGCCAATTCGTACAGTGTTTACCTGAGTTCCTCTGAATACTTCATGCATGGCCAGGTATCCGCACAAGAAGTACCATTAACTAAAGTGTAATGGCCTCGACCCTTGAATGATTTAAGAAAGCAACAATGGCAGATTATGCTGCACAGCGGTGAGGCCAAATGTGCACCACGAACATTGTCTCGCGGGCGAACGCGCACATCTCACCACCCTGGGCTTGCCTACAGTCTTGACTAAAGTGAGCTATCAACCACATCATTCATCCCTCCACTTCCTGTTAGATACTGTGTACTTCTCCAGGGGGTTTCCCTTTAAATTAGACGCATATGAGGCTTAAAGTCAATGACCAAAATTGCTCAGCGACTACAGTACCTATGTTCAAACTTGTAACCGCGCCCAAAAATAATTAACTACCCGACATCAATGTTTGTTGAATATATTGAACACATACCGTCACTGCGAATTCGCAATTATGGCCATTGCCTGGGGAATTTCTCCAATCCGCAAGTGCAGATAGCTTCCACGGTATTTAAGGCTTAATTGTTTACTACACTGATTATAACTATATCTCAGTGGTGAAATATGTCATCAACACAGTGAGCTGTAGAATTATTTATGGGATAGAGTCAATGTCTAAGTTTGACCACTCGCTGTGATGACACACCGAGACAGCGATGCTAGCAACGATCTCGGCGAAGCTAGATGGAGGATCAGGGGTTGAAAGTTGGGGGAGTCAGGCTTCCCCGCATGGAGCAGCTGGACTCCAGCAGTCTGGATCACGGTATATCGCTCTAGGTGAAGCGTATTTGAGCTATCTTTGCTTTCTTCCTGGTTGCTCCTCTGAAACCATTGGTGTCAAAACCTCGGAGGCAGATAACATCGAAGATGAGACCCTGGATGAACCCACGGTCCCCATGGGGACCTCATATAAGGATACAATATGCGTCGGTGAGCTGCAGCTGGGAGGACCGGGCGCCGTCGACATTTTTTCTTCCGGGGTAGTGGTGTACCAACCCGTATCAGCCGTCCACAATGCGCATCAAGTCCATGAGTAGCAGCAGCGTGTTGCTTGCTTCGACATGGTTGTCTCTTAGCTCTGCGACCCTAATAGCTAAAGAGACTCCGACATACCTTAAGCTCGCCAACGACAGATTCGTTGCCCAAGTCAACAAGAGTATCGGCAACATCGACTATATGACCCTCGATGGTCAAGACTTACTCGGCGAACGAGTGGGCGCAAGTGGCGTCGGTCCCGGCCTCGACTGCTATTGTGTGCCCTCCGGCTCTTACAGTCCGGGTGCGGAGAGCAAGAATACTAATTTCACTCTCTTTAAGGGTATCGACTCATCTAAGGTTGCCTATGGCGGCATCTTGATGAGCAATGTGTACCCGCCAACTGGTCAGCTCTTCGAGCAATACTGGTTTCTTCGCGATGGTGAGACGGGACTTCATACGTTCAGCCGCCTCGTATACCACAACTCGACCACACCCTTCCTACGGAACCTTCAAGAGTTCCGCACTCTGTTCCGTCCCACCACGCCTTTGTGGACGAACTTGATCACCGACGAGTCTTTTTCCGCCCCTTTGCCCAATCCCAACCCCGCGACAATAGGTATGGGCGATGCCACGACCGTGCAAGACGCGACATGGTACCTTGGCAACAGGACATACGACGCATACGTCAAGCAAATGTCGGATTATTACACCAAGTACACCTTCGCGACGACATGGCGCAACCAGAAAGTCCATGGCTTATTCGCCGACGGATCACATAGCAAAGACAACTCAACCTTCGGCGCGTGGCTAGTCATGAACACGAAGGACACATACTTCGGCGGCCCGCTGCACGGCGATATCGTCGTCGATGGTATTCTCTATAACTACTACGTCTCGAACCACTGGGGCGCCGGAACTCCCAATATTACTGACGGATTCGACCGGACGTTTGGGCCGCAGTACTACCATTTCAACCGCGGGCCTGTCGGTGGCACATGGCAGAAGCTGCGGGACGAAGCGTTGAAAGCCGCGTCACCCTCTTGGAACGCCGCATTCTATGACTCGATCGCGCATCATGTTGCCAAATACGTGCCTACGTCGGGACGCGGCTCCTGGAAGGCGCAGATAAAACTCCCCAGTGGCGCGAAGAACGCAATTGCAGTGCTGGCGCAGAATAGAGTCGACTTTCAGGACAATGTCGAGGATACCACAGCGTATCAATATTGGGCAGATATTGGGCAGCCCGATGGTAAAGTGCAGATTGACCGCGTCAAGGAGGGCACGTATAGACTAACGGTATACGCGGACGGCATATTCGGCGACTATATCCAGGACGACATTGTCATCAAAGCGGGCCGCACGACGAATGGCGGTGCTGTGACATGGAAGCCGGAATCAGCAGGCACAGAGCTCTGGCGCATTGGCACGCCAGATAAGTCGAGCGGCGAGTACCGGCACGGTGTCGCTCAGGATCCGACTCACCCGTTACATCCACCCGAATACCGCATCTACTTCGGCGTGTATGATTTCATCGACGACTTCCCCAGGGGCGTCGATTTCCACGTCGGCAAGAGTAAAGAGGCGCGCGACTTCAATTACGTGCATTGGTCTGTATTTGGCGGAGGCGCCAACTTCCGACGTCCTGAGCAGGTTGAGGGACATGGCGAGATCAACAACTGGACTGTGAGCTTTGACGTCAAGGCCGCGAGACTTGTGCACAAGAAAGAGGCTACGTTCACGGTGCAGCTCGCCGGCGTCAAGACGGCCGCGGGTAACACGGACTTGTTCAATGCGTCGCAGCCGTACAATAACCTGCCCTTCGTGGTTGCGGTGAATGGAAAGGAGTTGGAGCCCTGGGTCATTCCGTAAGTACTTTTCTCGGGTAGGCGTGATCCTCGATTATAGACAGTGCTAATTTGTTTCAGTTATTATCATTCTTCGTCTTGTGCCGTCCGGAGTGCTGTGGTTTGCTACCAGGTGGCGCATAAGTTTACGTTTCCGACGAGCTACCTGACCACGCGTGCGACTAACAAACTCGTTTTGAGTCTGCCGTATAACGCAACCGATTACCAGAGTGCTCTGTTACCCACGAGTATATATGTTCAGTATGATGCTCTGCGGTTAGAAGCGAAGTGATTAGCTGCGTTAGATCATGTAAGGGGAGCCCGGAAACTGAGTTATTGAGGCCGGGCGATAGAAGATGGCAATGGAAGATGGCAACATCTTAGACTAGTGTCACTATCTTAGTGGGCGCAACGTTGAAATTCTATACTTGTCACTAGCTATGAGAAAATAAGAACGATTAATGAAGCTTTTTATTGCAGTAAACATTAAGATAAAACATGAAAACAAAGCTATAACTTGCTGACCTGTAAACAAAACCCGATTTATGGAAGTCCAAAAATCATCTAGATCCCAAAAGAAACCAAAACCAGTTAGTCTAATCAAACTAGGTCTGAACACGAGCTCTCAGGAGGTTAAAGTCTGCCTTGAACTCTGGGGTCTCAGATACGAAGCCTTCGGGACCTACTGAGGATATCTTTTTACCAGGGATTGAAGACCTTTCAAAATCCAGCCAAACTGCCTTTCCAGTTTTTCGGATAAGACAATTGCCGGGGTGGGCATCCCTATGAGCGACTCCCTGATCGTGCAACGTCTTAAGGGCGGATCCACAAAGGTCAAGCGCAAGATCATAGAACCCTTCGTCGCTGCTAACGCGACGAGCTCCCTCGATATACTCCATCAGAAACCCGATGACTCTTCCATTCTCGGCGACATGGCCTAGGAACTTGGGCGCCGCATCCGAGCCTTCGAGTGCCTTGTAGACTCTGGTCTCGTGCTCGATGCTCACGATGCTGTCTTCGAAGCTGGCGAACTTCATTGCCGCGAGGTTGTTAGGCGTGTCAAGGAATGGGTGGCTAACGAGCTGGACGCGCTCATTGCTAGTTTCCATGGGGTGAATCTTCAGAGTGAGGTATTCAATCTGAAGCGGATGCCAGATCTCCTCGACTCCGGCGAGATGCGCACAGCTTGTCTTGGTGACCAAGGCCTTCTTTCCGTCTGGCGAACGATTGATCTCCGCACAGTTCCAGTTGCCTCCAGGCAGGACGGGGAGTTCGATGGAATCGGTAGTGCTGTAGAAGCGCTCCGGAGTACCTAGAGTTTGAACATCGTGGCTAACAACGAGATATTTGATGTCCTGTTTGGATGTCAAAGGCTCTTCGATGAGAACTCGAATTTCGGTGGCGGTATCGGTCTTCTGAGTGGCCAGGATGACAGCGTTCGGAAAGTTGAAAGTAAAGTGAGTTGTATCCGGCGGAAGCAACTCACTTGCTAAGCCGAAAAGTGCGGTCTTCCCAACTATTCCAGAAACTATCACTACCGCAACTAATACTGCCACGACCTTCTGGCCAAATATATCCCATGCCAAAGAGAAGGGGAGAAAGAACAGGTATAGAATCCACTGCACCACTAACAGCATTAGCTTATATCCTTTCAACACTGTCGGCACCACACGTCCTCCTGTTTTCTTTGGAAGGTTTGTATTAGACTCTGGTGCCGGAGCTGGGGCCACCTGAGCTGGGGATGCCGGCGCTCGGGACGCCGGCGCTTGGGCTCCTCCAGGGGAAGCCATTTGAGGGTTAGAATTCATTAGTACTCGTAAGCTTGAAGCGAGAATGTCTTGAGGAGCTTGTGTTGATGTGTGTCTCGCTTGAAGCTTGATGGTCAGGGAATCAAATGCAGAAGGACCAGAATTGCAGTCAACTCTTATACGAGCTGCGTAAGCAATCTAAAGTTGAAGACACAATACTTTAGTTTGAACAAAGTAGAGATCATATAATCGTTTTGTTATCTTGACAAAGCATCACGACTAGACTGGACAAAGAATGCGTTGTGCCGAGACTAAGGATAGCCGTAGCATCTATACCTGACTCTTTATTAAACAAGACGCTGACATTTTTTCTTATGACGTCTAGCCTTGGTGTTATATTGGCGTGTGCCTTATGGTATTGAGGCATTGTGGGAGTTGAGTGAAGCCAATAACCATGTTTTGGCATGGCCCAGTCCGAAAAGCCCAGTCAGAAAAGTCGAGACAGAGCGCAAATGTTCCGAATGAACGGTATTTTGCGGTCGGTAATTATAGGATTTAATTCACACTCGTAGGTACCTGACCCGGATTTGTCGGCTTCGACGTCCTGGTGGAATAGCGGACCAACGGTCGCCCTTCTGTTTTTTAGTTTTCGAGTGAATCAGTAGGTGGTTTAGTTCTCAAAGCCCAAATATGGACCGATTTTTATGGTTCTCTCATACCGATCCTTTCCACACGATCAACACTACATCCTAACTACAGTACCTAGGTAAGCTTAAAGGGAGTGGCTTCTGAGGGAACGGGTATAGAGACAAGTGAGCTTCGGTACACCGCGACCTCAAACTGCCTTCACTCTGATATGATACCAAAGCGAGAAACAGGGCATATGGAAATCCTACATTATGTAGCAAGCTCACAAGGGCAGAGTGCTCAGCCTCGAGATGCGTCGGTTGAGTTGCCAACAAAATGTTGAATTCGATCCATACTTGAGTGGGTCTACCTGGGCCCCTATAGGGCTAATTAGTAGGCCAATCAACAAACCATGGACCGATCAATTACGCCCGGCTGCTCGAGTCAAGTAGTTATTCGTAAGGGGGGTTTTCTTTTTGCCAAGGGATTTTATGCCTTATTACATATTACATGCATCATCTCATCCAGGAAAGAAGGTATAGATAAGCCATACAAGTTCCGCAAGAGCAATGCTGAAGGTTGAGTGGAAGGGTTCTGGAAGGAGTGGAGCCTTTACCTAGTTTTGGTCACCGACAATATTTGATTGGTGACGTGCAAGACACTTATAGTAAGTACCTGTAAGCTCTGATCAATGAAGCCCCGTCGCCTGACCATTTAGCAACAAAAGGCGCAGTGTGCGTCTATATACAATAGAAAAGTGCGGTACGTGCAGTAGAAGCAAGACAACAATTTTCCATAGCAAGTCGTAGATATCCCCTTTTCGGATAAGACAGGTATCCGTCAAACAAGATGTGCTGTCCTCCCTACTAAATTGCCGAGTAGGTACCTGTAAGTCCTGCTGCAAGGTATATGCACGTATCTACCATATCAGAGGAGAAGGCAGTCGTCGCAAAGCCCCTGCCTTCTGCCCTACCGACTGGTCCGACTGCCGAGTCTAGTGGTGCGCCATGCTTTTCATATGTTTGGGGAAGTGGAATAAACCCCAAGTCAATGCTATCAAATTGTGTAAACAATATGCAACGTTTAAGACGTCAAAAGTTCATTGAATAATTCTTGGGAAAATTGTAAGTATACATATATATATCATCTTTTTTAAAATCTTAAAGTTGTTTCCTTCACCTTTTAAACCATTTGTTGCTGCATTGTAGCCTGTTGAAAACAGAAGTATTCAATTGGTCGCTATTGCAGGGGGTTCGATCACCCTAGCTTGCATGGGGGGCTAAGCTAGCGGCCGAGAGATCCCGGTAATTTAGGACTTGGAGCTTGGCGCTTGGCGCTTGGAGCTTTGGAGCTTGGAATTGTCGAGATGGCTGGCCAATGGAACATTTTGATGAGCTCAATCCCAAGAATGGCCAAGAGCGACAGTAGCCGACGCGCACCATAGCATATGCTTCACATCGCGACTACTACCGTCCATTACCAATCAACCCCTAGAGGTTTTGTACTTGCCCAATGGTTATCATCTCAACATGAACCTGCCAGTTCATCTCTTAGTACAACTCTTAGTGCAACTCTGAGTTTCCCTTAGGTAGTATAGCACTGCGCTTTTGTCAGGTAGGTAAAGGTATCTTCCGTGCCAGTTGATGGAGAAAATCTTAAATTATGTGGCATTGACAGCTACATATATTTAAGTCATGTAACCATTGCCCTCGTCTTCCCCTCATTGTCTTCGCCTTGGCATAGTAGACACCTGCCCACCCAGTTGCTTTGATAACGTCTTGGCCCAAGTCTGCCAAGCCTTGCTGCCAATATCTCTTATTAACAATCCGAAGCCAGCACCTTTATGCATGGTCAGCAGTTATTATACAGTATCTCAGTCTACGGTTACAGTGCCACGCGAGATTCTTGATCTTGGCTGATCAAGGGTATGCGCCATTCAGTCGCATAATCCTTCCCTACCAGTCCGGTCGCCAGGCAGAACCGGGCAATCACATCGAATCTCACCCCCCTCTGACGTCCTGATCATCTATACAGACACGAGGAATACGTTACCTCGTCTGGCAAGAGTTGTAATACATATATAACCCCCACTCCACCCCCGGCCCGTCAGTTTTTGGCGCCCTTCCTCTTCTCTTTTTGCCTCGATGCCCTCCTTCGCCTAGATAAATTCTTGAAGTCGTCGGACCTGCAAAAGCTGTTTTGTCGTGTAAACCTCGATTTCTTTCGGCAATCACCAGACGGATTCTGTAGAACTTCCTATCGTTGTCGCAAATCCTTCATTGTCAATCTTTCATCATGTCAACTGGCGGTGGACAGCCAGTCGAGGTTGTCGAGGCCGCCAAAAGCGATTCACCTGCACTTCAAGAGAAGGTCTTAACACGTGATAAGGATGGCATAATCAATCTCAAGGATGAATCTAGTGCTGTTGCATCTGGTTCCGACACCGACGAACTCCTCCGTGGCCCGAACGGTGAAGTATATCCATCGAAAAAAGACCTCGAGACCCTGCGTCGGGTTAAAGGCCACATTAGCCCCATCATTTATACTATTGCCTTTATTGAGCTCTGTGAGCGTTTTGCGTACTACGGTACCACTGCTGTCTGTAGGTTCTTCGTGTCAATTCGCCCTCAGGCTCGAGCATGTACTAAGCACGTGTAGTCGTCAATTTCATCCAGCAGCCTCTCCCACAAGGGTCTACTACTGGTGCTGCCGGAACATTTGGGCAACCTGGTGCGCTTGGCCGAGGCCAACAAGCTTCTACCGGCCTCGTCACTTTCAATAGCTTCTGGGCTTACCTGATGCCCCTACTTGGTATGTAAACCCGTGCTTGGACTCCGGTAGCCTATAACTACATTTTGTGATAACGTTTATATAGGTGGATACATATCCGATACTTACTGGGGGAAATACAAGACAATTCATGTTGCCATCATAAGTACGTGAACAGCCACAGTGTTCTTTAACTACTTAATATCAAAGACCCTCTGCCCTGTTTCATAGGAGAAGGATACTGGTACCTGAGACTGGCAAAGCTCTATCAAGCTTCAACGCTGACTGAACCTACCTAGTCGCGACATTTGGGCATCTCATTCTAATAATCTCCGCCCTGCCACCGGTTATTGCGAAGCCTGATGCTGCCCTCGGCATTTTTTCTCTTGGGCTTATTTTCTTCGGCATCGGTGTTGGCTTCTTCAAGGCAAATATCTCGCCTATGATCGCCGAGCAGTATGAAGCAACTCATCCTCGAGCGGTCGTCGAAACCCTGAAGAGCGGTGAGCGAGTCATTAAAGACCCTGTCCTGACTATCTCCGTTATCTACATGCGCTACTACTTCTTCATCAATGTCGGTAGTCTCGTAGGCCAAATTTCTCAAGTTTACGCAGAAAAATATGTCGGCTTCTATCTCTCATTTACACTCCCGACTGTGTTGTTCGTCTTCTGTCCCATTGTATTGCTGGTGTTCAAGAACAAGTACGTACGCCGACCCCCAACAGGCTCAGTCATTGGGAAGTTCTTCGGCCTACTTGGCCTGGGGATGCGAGGTCGCTGGAGCGCAAACCCCGTCCGATTTTGGAAAAATATCAGGGAACCGGGCTTCTTCGAACGTGTCAAACCAAGCAATATTCCCGAGTCAGAGCGCCCTGCTTGGATGACCTTTGATGACAACTGGGTTGACGAGGTTCGACGAGGTATCAAGGCTTGCCAAGTCTTTCTCCTTTTCCCCATTTATTGGTTGCCCTACAATCAGTTGAACAGCAATCTCACATCACAAGCTGCGACTATGGTACTGGGCGGTGTTCCTAATGACGTGTAAGTGATTTCTTGAGTTTTCATCTTCCCTTTGCTGTTTTCGCGAGACAAGACTATTTACACCTGTCTCCTTCTGTTGGCTTCTGGTCGAGATATATGCACCGATCATTTTTTATTAATATGCGGGAGTGAATGCTGTTGACATGATGCCTATAGAATCAATAACCTCGATCCTATCGCGTTGTTGATCTTTATTCCAATTTGTGACAAATTCATCTACCCCTTCTTGCGCAGGATCGGGTACAACTTTACGCCTATCAAAAAGATTACAGCTGGTTTTGCTCTTGGCACACTTGCCATGATCGTTGGGGCCCTGATTCAGCATTACATCTACTGGAAATCGCCTTGCCGAAGCGTGTCCGGATACGGTCACGTCTCAGACTGTAAGGAGGCCCTCGGTTACGACTCTAACGTAACTGTAAATGAGCGTCTTTACAAGCCACCCTTGACTGTGTGGATCCAAACACCAGCCTACGTCTTAATCGCGTTTTCCGAGATCTTCGCCTCAGTAAGTAAATCCCGGAGTCATTTCCTTCTTATTCTAGTGAAAGCTCCTTTTAGAGCTCGAATCATGTTTCCAAAGCTTTGTATGCTCCTGGAATCCCTATAGATCTTGTTCAAGAAGGCAATTGCTAACCCCCAATGTTGCAGATCACGTAAGCAATTCTCGGCGCTATTTTCTTCTTATTCTAGTAATTTCCAAGAGTGAAGGGGCTCTTCTACTCACGCTAGAATCATATCTTAAGAGCTTTACATACTCCCGAAACCCTTACAAATCTTGCCCAAGAAGGCACTTACTGACCCCAACTGTTGCAGTGGATTGGAATACGCGTTCACTAAGGCGCCGAAGAACATGCGCGGCTTCATCACAGGCGTTTTTTGGTTTGCTCAGGCGTTCTCGGCAGCTATCGCCCAGGCTTTCGTTCCACTCTCCACTGATCCTTTGCTCGTTTGGCTGTACACTACCGTCGCCATCATTGCTGCACTTGGTGGACTGCTCTTTCACTTCGTTTTTATAAAGCTCGATAAGGAGGAAGAGGCGCTCAATGCCTTGCCAGATAGTGTTTTTAAGGGCTCTAGGAACCAGAACGAGAATTTCGAGGCGGTCGAACAGGCTCAGGCTGAGGCTGATCGTATTAGGCATGCACAGGGTCTAGACGAGAAGCTTGGCACAAATTCATAGGCTACAGACACAGGGTAAAGTTACGTATTCTTGGCTTAGGAAGTATGATTACTACTATTGTCTAAGGAGTGACTTATTTTTTAGTTGGAGAGCCTTGATGCTGAGATGAGCAGAATACCCCTATAGAAACTGGACAATCCTTATATTGAATAATTACTAATGGCCCGAAGTAATCCTCCACTTACGAGTGACACCAGATGTGGTGAGGCGGCGTAACGTATTGTAATACCATCCTTTATGTCGTCGAGGTTTTTCTTGCTTTGTTTGTATTCACTCTAGGAACGAGGGGTTTGAGCGCAGGTGCTAAAATTGACAGACAAAAAATATATGTTATCAAGTCGAAACAATAATTAGATTAAAAGCAATGCGCTTAGTGCATTAGATGATGCAATTTGATTTTACTTTTGTTTCTCGTATTGTACTGTAGATTTGGGGAAACGAACAGGGCAATCGCTCTTCATGTCTTCATTTGGGAGTAAATGATATTCTACCGAAAGTAACAGTCGGAGTACCCTCAAGCTGAAAATGTTTCGATGTTGTCAGCGCTAGTTGGGTCAGCTGTGACGAGACTCGTATTGCTGATGCCCATATGTAAACTACGTCACCACACAATATACCTATTTAGCATAGGAGACCCGGTTCCCTGGATTCTCAAAACGCTTATATATATATGGTCAATCTCCCGCCTTCTGCAGTAGTATTCTAGTTAGTCAACCAGTTAGCAATATATCTTTGACCCTATTCAAAGATCACATCCGATCCTCTCAGGTATACGGCTTTGAGAGATGTGCGAAATGAAGTGTCTCCGGACAACGCACAATGCATTCCTAAATCAGGATCTAAATTCCCAGCGCACGCTACATGCTTCCTACTGGTAGATGGCCTGATATATCCGGTTGCACTTATGTATTAACTCGAGGACTATGGAATGTTTCGTTAATACAGCTTCTATCAAGTACTCATCGTGATATTATCATTAGAAACCACACTGATTTCTTTCCTTATGTTCTTTTTTTGAGTATCGTAATCTTGCGTGTCGACTATTCTATTATGTTGCTGCTAGATACGGGACTTACTCCTCACTCATATCTTCCCAGTAAGTAGGAACAGGGTAGAGAAGTCTGATCGAGGTGAGGCAATAAGGCCTCACGGGTCATATCGTAGCCACCAAGGCAGGGGGGTTCTGTCCCGAGCGGTAGGAGCATTTCCGTCATGACCACCGAGAGAGGCGGCTTTTCGCTCCCAGATGCTCTTGGGCTGCCCTTTATCATCGGAGTCTGCCTCTTTGTTGGCTTTATTTTGCTCGGCCGCTCCGATTGAGCCGGGCCGGTCTACTTGCTTTTCTACACCCTTACCCTCACCCTTCCTCTTGCCATCATCTCCTGCAGCATCCGTATTCGAACAGCTCGCCTTGGTGTCTCGCTCCGACTGGTCTTTTGAATCATCCCTATCTGCGCTATGTTGAGGCCGTGCTGTACTGGACGCCGGGTGCTGCCACTCCGAGTCCACCTCCGGCTGCGCATGCATCGGCGCAAATGGATCCACGACGAACCGGGCACTGTTCAGGTGTGCCTGGGCAGGGGTCTGCAAAGTCCCTACAGCTTGGTGGTGTTGAGGGCGCGGGTTAGCAGATGGTGGGGGACGGGAACTGGGCGATGTTCCGTTGCTTGCGCCTTGTGGGGTGCGTTTGGGAAAGGAGGGCTGCCAGCTCATGATTTTGTATGTTGCTGTTGTTGTGGTTGCGGGTAGTAGTAGTGTGTGGGGAGAATGTATATTGGGTCTTGGCTTTGACAGATCTGCAAGTTATATAAATAGTTGTGAAAGAAACCCTCGAGTCTTTCATGTTGGATTAGGGAATGATTAGTTATTGTGCTATGAAAACAATGATAGTAAAATCCTTTGTGTATTGCTGACTCTTTGACAAACAGTTTCAAGACTGCGTGAGTTTAGTTACTGTCACGTTGGTACCGATGATGGAAAGCGACGAGATCAGACATAATTGGGGACCTACAGACCACTTCAACGAGCGAAATCTTGATACCAGCGCGTCTCATTATCTTCAACAGCATGTGAAACACATAGGATGATCTGAGATTCAATTCGATTGTGTCACGTGGGGAAAAGTTCCAAGAAACCGATTCCATTTGCTTTAACTGTTAATCCAGCCCTCATCTTACTTAAATCAAGTACCCATGTCTTGAAGTCAAAACAACGTGGTGCTCTCTCACGTGAGCGCAGGAAAAAAAAATCCAATCTATAAATGCTTGCAAGAAACAAGGAAAACGTGACACCCTATTATGAGAATATTAGCTTTTGCGTGTCAAGAATTGCAGTGTGTGGGATCCGAGTGGTGCTAAACCAGCGCCCGCCTTCATTCGATCACAAGGATATCATCAGCAAAGGCTTACCTAGATCGTCCCTTCAGCCCCGTTTCCCATAAACGCCACGTTCGCGTTAACCGCGTTGACGTCTTGGAGCCCTATGGCTCCTTCGAGAAAAACCCTGTCCAGAGCTTGGTTGTTGTCCAGCTGGGATGGCTTGGGGCTGGCTTTGGCGCGAAGGGTCTTCTGGAACGTGCCCCCTTTCTCGCTCGCCCAAACTGAACGCCGGACTAACCTCTGCCGGATGACACACCCAGCAGCTCTGAGGTTTTTGGTATCGACAGCAGTTTTCCATCCTATTGCATTGCTCTTGTTCGAAATATTTTCCTACGCAACCGCTTGTAAGGTGTTAGTGGGAGATATTGTAAGGTTCCTAGAAGGGAACTCCTACCAATTGTGTACCAGATCCGAATTGTAGAGTACCGAGACAGACCTGCTTAAATTACTGCTAGGGGGGACGTCCGGCCCGGGTTGGGCAACTTCTGCTTGCACCGGAACTGGTACTTGTCTGTTACACATGTGTTAGTGAGAATAGCGAGTAGGAAATGAATTTGATTGAGACTCACTCGTGATTTGCCGCCCGCTTACTTTGGTGACGCGATGCCCTTTGTTCGTCATGTCGCCTGCCCTGCGAAGAAGAACCCGTTGCTGATTTCTTACTGGCAGTTTCCTGAATATGCTCGTGGCGCGCGGAAGATATTTGCTTGCTAGGCTTGTTATTTTGACTATTGACCGATCTGGGGACCCGGGAAGTTGGCCTGCTACCATCCGTGGAAGATTGGCTTAGTGGAAGAGCCACAAGTGGGTGATTCTCCGAAGCCTTATAAGCTGTGTCTTGGAGTCGAGGAACCCTCGGATTGCCACTGCCAGAAGCTTCAGTTCTTCGATTATGTTCGAGACTGTTTGGGGAAACGGTCCCGATCCCAAGCTGGTTGACTGCAGCCTCGCTTGAGTTTATGGTCTCGTGATGGTAGTGCTGATCAGAGTGAGATGCTAGCCCACTCTGTACCGGTCCATCAGCTGTCCAAACAGGAGTGCTCGATATCTGTTTCTGGCCGTTGGGACCCATCTGAACGTTATTCCGATAGCCATGATCTACAACATTCGGGGTCAGCAATTACCTTCTTGGGGGTATCTGTATAGGTCTCGGGAGCATACAAAGCTCTTGAGACATGGTTCTAGCTCTAGCAGGAGCTTTTACTCCAGAAAACGACTAGGATAAGAAATAAATGACACGGAGAATTACTTACCCGGATCCCTAATTATCTCAAGGGAATCATGTTGTCTGGGCGGATGATTTTGCCTGGGTGGATGATTTTGCCTGGGCGGATCATTTTCTTCGGACTTTGAAAGAAGGCAGCCCATTTTAACTGGTAGAATTGTTGCCGAACACGAGATATTCGAAAGATTAGAGTTATAAACCACGGTACCGTAAAAAGACTGCAGACTATAAAAATACCTGGGTGGAGTGTTGAGGGAAGAGTTTGCAGATTTGTGAATTGTTGGAAGTGCACGCGCATGTGAAGTAGAAACAGAAGGTGTGAGTATGTCGTGGCGTGCAGGGAGATGCATTTTATTGCTTGTTGGTGACTTCGTGGCAGGTATCATTCTCTTTGTTCTCCTGTGTTACTAACGTTAATGTTGGCCGTGGTGTTGGTGATTGCCCTCGAGGAGAGAACAAAGAAAAACGAGTAAATTCAACCCACCCAGCCAACAATCACTCACGATTTATTGTATCTTCTTTATCCCCTTCTCGTCCTTTGTTCTAGAGGCACAACATACTCAATGGCCCTATCAGACTGATAAAGAAGAGGCAGTCGCGGGTACTGCCCACCAGCACTGTGCAGGAGAGAGGATGTATAGCGGTGGATCACAGACACGGCCTGAATATATGAATTCGATTGTAAAAGAAACTCCTAAGAACACAATTTTAATATGCACTATGCTCCTTTCATATTCCTCTTGTGAGTGTTCTTCAAGCATGTGGAGGAATTATTTAACTGGCTACTAGGGATAATTGCGGTTGGTATGAGGCGCTAGTTACTTCGACGATGGTACTCTAAAGGCCCCTCGATAGTAAAACTTGATTCACCTAGCAGTGTTTAGCACTGCTGATAGCTCATGTTGTTGGCAGAGGTAAGACGCACATCGCTAATTATGAAGACAAAACATTTGGGTACTTGTAAGACTACTCTGGGTGGTGGTGCTCAACTAGCCAGTTAAGCACCCTGGAGATAGTGAAGCGTAAAACTGATTAAATGACGCCTTCTCCTATGATATCTACAGTTCAGGCTGCACTCGTATAGAAAAACAATCTCACACCGTCATTAGCAAGGTAGAAAGGGAGATCTAATATGTGATGCACGGTGTTCCTAGTGATCTGTGAGGCCCTATGGCATTTGCTCGGAGTTGATCATCTCGACGACATTGTTTGCTGGTGTCAGATTAAGCTCGTTGGGGGCTCGATACTCCTGAAAGAAAGAAACTGATGGCGAAAGAGGTAAGTGCAGTGAGTAGGACCAGTAGTCTGTATTTTGGTGATCAGAAGCATTCTTTTCGGGAGGGCATTCAGATAGGCCGGTCGTTATGCCTTTTGCGCTGATGGTGACTGTCCCCATAAATGGGGCTTTCACGCGAACGCTACGGTGTGACTTGGTTCCTCTGGAGCTGTGGCCTGACGAGTCCCATCATCGTTGGATCTAGAGGCCACAACTACTTCAATCGCAGACAGACATTTCCGGATTGCAGCTGCTTGCTGCAACATTGCCGTGTCGCTGTCAAATTTGCTAGTCTCGAGCAGAAGCCTGGTGGTTTCTTCTACCGTGGCGCGATCACTTAAGTGCTGATGAGCAAGAGAATCCATCCTAACCGAAACACGTTAATATTTAGTGATATGAGCGGAAAAGAGAGACGACAGGCTGTGAACGCATAGAGGTCTATCGTATGACAGCGAAATAGGGCAATTCGAATGCAGCGAAGTCTAACATATCGGCTCAGAAGCTCGCGGCTGGAATTAAGGTATGTTGTCGGCCTATAATCATTTGCATGCGTCCCACGGCCGTTGAGGATTGATGGCAAATGCAGAGTCACTAGGAGATTGTAGTGGTTGATTCGAACAAGGATCCGTCCCACGTCCTCGAGATTACTGGCATTGTCCACTCCTCTGCTTTGCATTGTGTAGCGAGCTCTTGGAATCAGCCACCAGCTGGTGGGAATGCTTTGTGCTGCATTATGAAGCGCAAGGCTAATATTGCGGGTGAAATCATCGTCGACCGTTTCGCCAGACAGGGCAGATCGTCCAGCTATCTTGCCCATTATATTATAATGCTGGCGTTGAAGCTGCCCCGTGGCGCAATTACCGGTCATCTGAGCTTGTGACACCAAACTCAAATCTTTCGCCGTGCCTGGGGGAGGTCCAAGAACAAGGGAGGGATATCTGTCCTGCCCGATGATCCGATACCACATTATCGCAGGTAGAGACTGTGATTTCAGGTCTAAGTTTGCGAAACCGGACGTTTGGCCTACATGCAAGCCCATCAGATACGCTGAACTAGTAGCTCGTCTGAAAATTAACCACGCGTGGCGAAGATTCCCAGCATCAATGTGGAAAACTGCTTCGAATATGAGACACTCCAAACCCTCCAGAGAGTCTATTAAATCCTCGTTGCTCGTTACCAGTCTAGAGGTCGTATTCAGCTAGCGCTTCATGGCTGTGGTGGATGAGCAGCATAGATTCAATAAATCGGCATCGAATGTGAACGGGCGAATGTTCTGAATCTCATGCACCAGATATAATAATGTCGCGCCAGTAGCACTGGGTGATCTGTTGGCTTAGGTATTATTGAAAGCTCGAACGCGGGTTTCATATCGCCGGGGAGTAACCTTTCATAAGTCAAAGTAAAAAATTGAAGAAAGGCAGGCGTGTAGCTAGCTCTGACTATGATTGGCATCACGCTGAGATGGTAGCTCAGCGTGAAGCACAGTACTAAGAGCACCGTCTCCCCTAGTACGTGGACTTGGCAAAATACTTGGGTCAGCACCAGCGTGAGGCTCGAATTGACCTAGCCGTGATTAGCTTTGATTTATACAGGAGAAACTCAGGAAGATCAAAGTTCATTCCTCCTAGAGTGATTTCAGGGAACTGCATTCTGTGGTCCGGACTTCTGCTACTGCCATCCGAAGATTGGGACGGAGAGTCAATGGGAACGGAACCACGGGCAGCATCGCCTCGCAGGGTCTCCAGTAAACCTTTCGATGACCTTAGAGGAACCTCGATTTCTGTGCCTACGTGCTCGTGGTTCCCTGGGTCGTAACTTCGGTCGTCGAACTCTTGCGTGTGACAAGCTTTTCCACGACCCTAACAAGATACACAGGCACGGCTTTGATGAGTTGCAAAATGCCAGCACTGTTTTCTCCTCTGGCCCATATGATGTAGGATATCTGTAAGTAATGCGAGTAGCTTTAATAAAATGGCTCTTACATTCCCAACGGCTCGTGGTACCCTTCCGGATTTTCCGTCTACCCGGGGCCAGATGCCTTGTACCTAGCATGGTATCAGCCATAAAGGTGTGTATCTTGAAAATCGATAATAATTTCGAAAATGCTACAGTTCCAATAGTAGCTGGAATGAAAATTAATTCCCGCTGAAAATGTAATGGCTTTCGTTCATGACTGAAACGCGAGATTCAGAACAGTAGTTAAAACGCGCTCAACACCACCAGAGCATGTGACTTAGCCCTTGTCTCCAGGGTAAGTCAGGGGCTTTGGAGCAGTAGGATCCCGCTTGGAGACACTAATTACGGGCACGCAGTGAGATAAAGCTATTGTCTACCACCGTCGATTGGATCATGGCCCTGAATTTATTGCGGATATAATTAAATTACATTATATCAATTCGCTCTACTGGCGTGAAACCCATCCTATGTTCTCGGTCCCTAATGGGGAGGCGAACATGCCTGTCGCACCTAACTAAAGTGACACATCGACTCACGATTCCACAGTGCTATTTTACTCCCTTGGAAATCAAATGCCAGATGCTCTATTGCCAGTGAATTAGCCGTAAAGAAACATTGATAAATCTACTTATCTAGACTGACCGCCTTCGAGTACTCCAGTACGCTCAACTTATCCACCACTATACACATTGGCTTAGCTCAAGACAACATCGTAAAGCTATGAGACAATAGTCCACCACGATATTCTGTCTCCTAAACCTGTGTGTGCTACATTAAGGTGCTCCTTCTCTAACCAGAAGATTTACACCGTTGATATGAAGCGAAGACTCGCTCAGCAACCGGACAATCACCCGCGCGATGTCCGAGGCGTCCAACATGGTAGAGTTAACTCATATCTTCTGTGACTATTGTTCCATCTCTTCCGTTGAGATCTTACCAAAGAACTCTTTCGTCATCGGGTATGTGTTGTGCTTAAATCACAACCTCTTTAGTGGAGTTTTAATCCGATAGGGCAGCAACAAGATCATTAAAAAGACAGACCAAATATACCAGATGAGACAACATTGGCAGGGATACCGAATGAGTAAATGTCTTTCGCAACGCAGCTCATGAAGTTTGCGCAGGCCGCTTTCAACGCGCCTTATGTGAATGCGCTCGGTCCGCGGAGTAGCAATGTAAAGCTGGATACGTTGACGATTGCAGGGTTACTACCTGCGGGTAGCTTAAGTGTGGCACGCACCTGAGCACGCGTGCAGTACTTGGCACCAAGTATACGAGTCTACTCCTCGTCCGTCTCGCCGAGTATAGTTGGTCGTTCGGTAGGAAAGGCCGGTTGGGACAGCCCCACGACGTTGGCCGATCCCGGCATTAACCTGTATTGAATCGGACACGTCAACCTTAGAGGTGAAGAGTTGGGTTAGTGGGTTGATGGCTGCCACTTCTTCTTTAATCCGGCAAAAGTTGTCTGTGTTACAGTCGGTAATCTAGATGGCGCCGGCTCCTCTCTCGGTAAGAAGACGTATTGCAGCTGCTCCCATGCTGGATGCAAGTCAAAGTTGCCTCGATTAGTGCATAGGATCTTCTTCACAAGTGTTTTTATCATGTGGCTTGCATAGATCGATTAAGAGTTTCGAGCACTTGTCTTACTATACTTAGAGCAAATAGAAGAAAAAAACCCATCATTTCGGCGATTACTTGGCACACATCCTCATAGGCGCCTTTTTGAGAGACTGGAAATTACTACCTAATGCGGTGGCAACTCATAATACTTAACAGATACAATTGTATTGTCGTGTTTGGGATTCATCTGACCATATTTATTTATCCTGACTCTATTTCTTCAACTGCTGCTGGAGGAGCCATTGCAGCGGGCCTTCAGGCACATCCTCGCGATCCATGAATACCTCGACCATCTTGAATCCCTCGACCGTACTTAACGCCTCACTCTCTAACACGCGCTGCAACTCGCTACATGTCTTCGCCGTAGCCGTGAAGGTGTCTTTTTTAGCACCGAAGAAGCTAGGAGCCTCAGTATATCTCCAGGTCGCAACGTCGTTGTATCCCTGCTTCAAGCCATGAATAACGCGCTCAATAGTATAGCCGTCGTTATTGATCAGGAACACCGTGACATTGAGGTTATGTCGGATTATTGTGCCAAGTTCCTGCACCGTCATTTGGAAGCTGCCGTCGCCGATAAACAGTATTGTGCGAGCGCTCTGGATTCCATGGTACTGACCAGACGATATCAGTTCGCGCTGCGCTAGAGCGGCGCCCTGGGCTGCGCCCAGCATATATCCGATCGATAGCCAGGTTACAGGTAGGAATGTGCGCACGTGCTTTGGGAGGAAGAATTCCCGGCACCCGTGCCCGGCACTGCCTGTCTCGCCCATGACGATGTCACCTGGTTGAACTACTCCCGAAACCATGGGCCAGAATGTGGCTTGAGTGATGGCTTGATCCTTCAGCGCGTCGGAATAGCCCTCAGGGCGGGGCCGGGAAAGATTTGTAGATGGTGTGTAAGTCGTGGCCATTGAGCGATCCAGCCTCTCGAGAATCTGAGCCACCGCAAATCGCGCGGGGATGTCACGAAAGATCTTGTCCCCGATTCTGATCTCAGTGTCAGTGATGTAAATAGTAGACTCAGCTTTTGGTATGCTTGTCTGGTTGTAGCTGTTGGTTGTGCTAAAATGGGGACCAAAGCACAAGACGAGGTCGGACTCATTAACAAAAGTCTTTACGGCAGGGTCATCGAAACGTCCTCTGTAGATACCATGAACATTAGGTGCCGTTTCATCGAGGAGGCCAAAGCTGAATGCGGTTGTCCAGCTGGGCCATCCAGTAGCTTCCACCAAACGCTGTACGGGTTCCACGATACCAAGCGCTCTAGTCTCTCCGTCTACTAGGATAATCGGCTGTTTAGCCTCATACATCCTTCCGAGAATCGCTTCTATCACACCATCGCTATACGCGGTGCGTTCCGTCTCAAGAAGACGAATTTCGGATTGAAGCTGTTTTGCCGAAACTAGCACTGAGACCATATCCACTGGGACCTGGATGTAAACAGGCCGACTATGCAAAAGACACTGCGTCAACGCATAGTCGATATGTGCCGGGCTTGTCCGTGGGTCTTTAAGATCGACTTGTGCAACCGTAACATGAACTGCCATCTTGGCGAAACGGCTAAATTCCCCGTCGTTGAAAGTATGATGAACCAGACGTCGGGAATCTTGCGTGGGTCGGCCCGGAGTACCCACGATATGCACGACAGCTGCGCGCTCAGCATAGGCCCCAGCTATAGCATTGATGGCAGAAAGTTCACCAACGCCAAATGTTGTGACGAGAGCCCCGACCCCCTTGATGCGCGCATACCCGTCGGCTGCATAACCAGCATTCAATTCATTCGCATTGCCGACCCATTGCAACCCGGCTGGCTCGACGTAATCCAGCAGCTCAAGGTTGAAGTCACCGGGCACGCCGTGGATGGCGCCAATGCCGAGCTGTTTGAGCCGGGTGAATAGATACTCGGCAAGCTTCACGGTGTCTGGCATTGCGTTCGTTGAACTTCGTTCGGGACTAGTATTAGCAATGTAAGTTATGGTAGGCGTTTCATTCAATAGCGTTACATGTGATTGTGTCTAACTAATGAAGTTAATGTTGTAGGAAGATTATGTGGTAATGAAGATGGCTGAATCAACCCAGTAATACTAGCTCACAAGATAAAGACGCCGCGTCGCAGGTGCCTACCCAGGTAGGCAGGTAAACACTGGATACTGTGGCTCGGGTTTATACCGACATCTGCCTCGTCTAGCCGCCGTCCTCCGCCGGAAATCGCTCCACGCCGAACCGAAAGAAAGACGTACTAACCCCAAGTACTCCGGGGTCCCACTGATTCTCTAACTTTCCTGGACTCTCAAGATTTTTAGTATATCTTAAACGGCGCTATTGATTTCAGTTTGTAGTCTAGTTGTTAGGTATCTTCACGCAACTCCGGTGTCAGTGCTGTAGGACTTCATCATTAAGCTCTGTACTCCGCATCGGGGATCCGGCTAGATGCGGGGGAGTCTCACTTACGAGTTCTGGACTAGTATTATCATAATCACAATTAAGACGAAATGAGAGGTACTACTCCCCCTCTGCATTGCCCCTTGGGTAACAAATGAAATGTCCACAACAGGCAGGCAATAAGTGAAACGCATTTCGATGAATATCAGATTCCAGACAGCAACTTGGATAGAGCGGGAATAGCGACAGCACAGAGAATACCGCTATAAATCCATCTTCTTCAAAGACATGATGAGATTGTATAAAAGCCACCATAGCCCAGCTCAGCCACTACCGTATTCTTTGATCTTTCGACGTCAAATCCCATCTCCGTCTTGTGGCTGTCAGAGGGATATGAGTAAGTGAGCTACCCGCGCTTGTCTGCCAATCTTGGGCTATCCCTGGCAGCCACGTGTGGTCTAATGCATAGTGTTTTCCAATTCCGGTAGCTGAGTCTAATTGAGGCTCACTTATAAATCCCCAGTGGCAGCCTCACTAACCTTGTGCGCCCCTTGAATGGCTCGTTGGCAGGGATGAAATAGGGATCAACCCTCAGATCCTTAACACTGATCAGGAGACCCATCTGCCAGTAGTCCTCAAGACTGCGCCACCGCAGGTCGGTATCACTCTCAATTATGATCATGGTAGGCTACCCTTGGCAGTGCCCGCTGACGTTAGTCGTGAGACAAGAGATATTAAGCTAGATCTTACACACCATATCCCGCCCGTCCGAGAAATTCAAGCCCCAGCTCTCGACTTCAGGTATATGTCTACCATTTTTGGCACCGCCCCCGACGACTCTGTCTTGTCATCAGTGGCTACATTCTCAACTCAAATATATTTTTGGCATGCCATTCTGTTACCTAGAAATGGACTATAGTACCTTCATTTCATGCCTTTATATATGTTGATAAGAATATTGTCTACACGCGTGAATTCGTTTTACTTCCTTGTTACAATGTAATATTCAGGTTAGTAGTAAAAGTTAAGCTTGATATAAACGGTTAAACAATGATACGAGCCCCTCATATATGATTAGGTATTATTCATATTTAGAGTATAGTCGGCAACGAGACATGGGGTAGTACCCTCGTCTGGAAGACACAACTTAGTAGTCCCTATACTAGAAGGACCATTTCATACGGGCCACACTAGATCTGCTCTATTTGTTTGTTAAGTCTGCTGTGTCTATTTGTTAGACATGCTGTACCTACATATAGACAGCTAAAAGCCTCCAGCAACTTGGTCGTGCACTTACTGGTGTTAATTTTGCTTTCACCGATAACTTCAAATTTTTGCTTTTGCATAATTAAGTTTTTATATAATATATAGCCAATTTCCTGGCATTTAACTTTGAAGAGATTTTGAACTAGAGGGCTATTGAGGTCATACACATCAATTAGACTTTGGTGCTGAACCTTCAGTTACGGAATGATCCTGTTTTCGCTGGCACGATGAGGAGTCAAATAATACTGTGTCAGAACTGTTCTGGCCATATGGATCTGCCCTAGCGGCATCGAGCCTGTATGCTATCGCCTATATTCGAAATCCATATGATTCAGTTGTTTCATCATTCAACTGCTATACTGTCGACAAGAACCATAATTATGATCCGTCAACGTTTCGTAGTTGTTAGGTCATCTCCACTGAGTGCATTAGATACTGTTGTAGACGTCATACTGACACTCCCGCTGCAACCTTACCTTGCTGTTAAATAAGTCGGCAAGTCAGGCTTCTTTTACTTTTGATAAGTGTGCTCACCACCTACTCTTCGTTACTACGACCTCGAAAAGACGTCTTATTTCAGAGTAGTACCTCAATAATCCCAAATTACGCCTTACACATATATTCAAAATGCCCACCGCAATAGTAACCGGCGCGACAGGTTGGTAACATTCCACTTCTTATCATTTACCCTTACCCCTCTCAGTGTATAAGGACCGTTCCTCATATGCCAGAACTCGAGTACTAGCAGAATTCTAACTAACGCGCACTCTTAAAGGCATCACCGGCACGGCCATCGCGAATGCCCTGGCCGATTCCGAGGAATACACAGAGGTCTATACGCTATCCCGGTCGCAGAACCCTGAGCCTCATCCAAAAGTGAAACATGCAACGGTAGATCTGCAGCAGTCAGTAAACAAGATGGCCAAATCGCTGGCGCATATTCCTGCCGTTACGCATATCTACTGGTGCGCATACCTGGCGGATCCTGATGAGGGCGAGGCGGCGCGCATCAACGGCGATATGCTATCAAACTTCTTTGAGGTGCTGAAAAAGACGGGGCAGATCGTGAACCTGCAGTGCTTCGTCCTCACTTGTGGTCTGAAGCAGTATGGTGTGCACCTGGGACAGCCGAAGAACCCCCTGAGGGAGGATGATCCAGCGTCCATCGTCTGGCTCGAGCAAGAGGATCGTCCACCCAACTTCTACTATACACAGCAGCGCATTTTGGAGAAGGCCGCTAATGATGACAAAAATACCTGGAGCTGGACGGTGACCTATCCGGAAGACATCATCGGTTTCGCGCGGGCTAACTTCATGAATCTCATGTCGGCACTGGGATTATACTGCGTTGTCAGTAAGGAGTTAGATGGCTCCAAGCTCGTGTTCCCCGGAAACAAGAACAACTATCTGGCCTTTAACGATTGGACGTCGGCACGATACCATGCCGAGTTTTGCCTCTGGGCGGGCCGTACGCAGAATGCTAAGAACCAGCGCTTCAACGTTGTCAACGGCGATGTTCAGAGCTGGCAGGATCTGTGGCCCCGCCTCGCGAAACGCTACGGCTGCATTATTCCAGAAAAGATGTTCCCCGCGCCCGACGGCGAGTGGAAGCCGTACCCGGGCTATGAGGGTAGCGTGGTGGAGCTCCATGAGCGCCCACCGGTAGCTGAGGTGGAGGCTGAGATGGGTTTGAAGGGCGAGTTCAAACAGAGCGTCCTATACAATCAGATTCACTTAACCAAATGGGCTAAGCGTCCCGAAGTCGTTAAGACTTGGGAGAGTCTTCGGCGCAGACACAATCTAGACCAAGGAATTTGGGACAATGCGACTTGGGATTTCCTGGATTTTCTTGTTGGTCGCGAGTACAGCTGCGTGGCGAGTATGAGCAAGGCCAGGAAGATGGGCTTTAATAAGTTCGCAGATACTTGGGTTGAGTTCGAGCACACGCTGAAAGAGCTTGAAGCGGCGAAGATGTTGCCTCCCGTTGCCGATTTGGAGATCGTTCAGTAGCAATGGGTGTACGTATCTTATGGATGCCCGTCATTCAGGCAGGGCTTTAAAAGTCTTATCAAGTATTCGCTCGTATTACTGTTCGTGTCTCCGGCTGGTATAATACTCTTTACCCTGCGGAAAGGCCAATCCAGTGAGAACTAGGGATGTTGAGGAGGTGTAGCCTCGTAGGTTAGGGCGTTGTCAGAATTGTCAGATGCAAGTCTCTCGGCCGACACCTACCCACCTAGGTTAGTAAGGCTGGATTACCTAGATAACCTAGACGAGTACCCATCCACATCGTCGGGTACATGGCTGAATGAGCGGCCATCTTCAGATATACGGCCGACCATAGCAATGGCGCTACTAGTAATATCAGTCTCCCCTTGTCCGACTGTTGAACACTGCCGAGAGGCCCGAGGGATTGGCTGGCGCCATTTATCCTCCAAAACAAGTGACTATAGTGCCGCGTGTTGCCAATACCGCACAAAACGCAATCAACATATTGTCGGCTAACAATTACTACTTTTATAGGCTTCGTGAGCTGAGCTGACCAGATAAGGCCGTGTATACACCAGCGCTACTAGCACGATATAACTATCTCTGGTTAGCCTAGTCGACTCATTTTTAGTGTAAAGGTGTATCTATTGAGCTTAAGGGCTCTTATTTGGGCTGTTGTTTGAGAAACTACTTAGTTTAAGACGGGCCGAATCAAGTGGCACAGCGGTTCATATAACAGTCCATAAACTGGAGATGTATATGGTTATTTCAGGCTACTTTGATGATATACTCCAACAAATTTTTGGCTGGATTAATAGGGAATGTCTCGGCTAATTCTTTCCATGCGCGCACTGCCCCTAGCATCTCGTTACGCGGGTCGTTTAGGCCGTGAGCTTCGACGATGGCCATCACCTTCAGGCTTGGAAATCACCAAAGCCAAAAGGCAGTAACGTATACATATCCTACATATCGCCGCAGTCGTGGTGGCTTACTATTGTTAGGCACACCCAATATGCCGAAGAGGGCGTCTTCGATGAGGATCGCCAACGGTTGCGCCAGGAAGTACAGAGCCGCTCCGCCATCCGATATGCCCTGCGCACTGTCGCGCGTGACTATGTAGTATCCGCAAGCATGTATCAAGCCCTCAACCAAGAAGGTGAGGAGGAGCAGACCAAAACGCCGCGCCAGTCGTGCTGCCCGGCTTTTGGTATGGCGCAACGAAGGCAGAGTCTGTAGGAGCCTGTCACCCGACGCATTGGCAGTCTGGAAACGAAGTATAAAATGTTAAAATATGAGCACCCCTGCAAGGGAAAAACTCTGAGAGGGATCCATGTCATGGAACTTACGTGTCTAAGCATAGCGTGCCAGAATTCCCTACTCATCGCTTTGCGTGTTAACTTTGTTGCGGTTATTAAAGAAAGCTTGCGGATTGGTAGTCCCGCGGCGAGTCGGGCCCCGAGACTCGTACCCAAGGGTGATTTCACGTTGCCGGACGGCCGCTTCTTGCCCGAGGGGACTAGAGTCGATCAGAATAGATGACTAGGTTATTCGTGGTCCGGCACCAAAATGGGGTGTTGGTATGAGTGAGGAAGCGGGAGGGAGTCTATCTGTTCAACGCGTTGCTGCATTTAGAGGCCGTCAATATAATCATCACCTATAATACCATATTTCAGCATGCCATTCACTCTTCAGAATTGGGTTGATGAGTTTCCTGGCCTCTAAATCTAGAGCTTATACTAGCTGACTTCAACTCCCTAATCGGGCAGCAATGAGAATATTAACTAGCACAGGCTCTCGCCAGTCCATAAAATACATCGTATAGACTACATCTTAACCTGAGGAACACTTGGTTTTTTGTCATCTCATGCGCAAATCAAATCACCAGCTCAAATTGTGCTCATTCTAAGGGAGACTGGACACAATTTTGAAAGAACTTGCCAGAAGGGTTTCTTCGAAGGCATCCAGTTTTAGGAGGTAAGAGTGATGGCAGATTTATTGTCAAAATCGTACTTGCGCGTTACCTGAAATATACGATCCCGATTCCAAGTACAACACCACCCTGCAATCCAAGTTACCAAATCTGCAGATAGCTAATTATATTCACGTTGCAATTGACAACACATAATTGACGACCCTCCCCCTTTCTGTGTTTTTATATGAGTGGCGCAGCAAATTCGACAAATAGGGGCCCCTTTTCGTATACCACAAACACTCTCTGCCCTGATGCTCTGCTCTCTTGGCTTGCCTGCAGTTTCGGGCTGAATTTCTAGAGCAGCCGGGCTACTACTAATCGCATGTCTGCCTAGGCTAGGGACTGCGTAGGCAGTCCCTGGACGCTGCTGAAAAGGGCCTGAAAGCAACCTTAGCATCCCCTGCATACCGCTCCTCGTGCAGACCGTGTGCAGCGGGCAGCCAGCGCTGCGGCCTAAATTTGTCCGCATTGGCGATGTTGCGCGAAGAATGGTACGTTGGTAGCATAGCCTGTCTGTACTCCACGACTTGCCGAGACTGGGCTGAGGTCCCAACACGGAAACAGATTGTGGAGATTCAAGATTGACGTGGTATAATGGACTGTTTTGCCCCCCCCCCCCCCACGTTTCATGTCGAGTGATAATCGCCAGAGAGCAAGGGTTTTGTTAGAAATCAAAGCATAATTTGGGGGCGCTCCCTAAATGTACAGCTGTCCTCTAGCGAGTTGTTGCGAAGGTTGGCTGTAGGCTATAGTTACTGAACCTTTCCTCTCCTTCGTGTAATAAGAGGCTACTAGTATTTCAGTTATTCCAACCAGATGTTACGAACGCCGCGCACCTCTGACAAGCAATTCTTTTTCCCATCTGAATGACCTCTCTTAACATTTGTGGTTCTCGGCGAGAACGCTCGAGTCCTAACTGGAAACGAGCGGCCAGAGTCAACTGCATTATCTTGATCTGTTTATCGGCTCTATTGCTCGTCGTGCTAAGCCTAGTTCTACAGCACGGGGTAAATAAAGTTATCTTTTTCTATTCAGCCGATTGCAAGGAGAACAGTGCTTCTCATGTTAATACTGGGCTTCACTTGCTTATCAATATTATCTCAACACTTGTGGTTAGTTATTCTTCTATTTTTCACTTCGCTATATAATACCTTATGCTACTGTTTAGTAGAGAGCTAACTAATTATGCGAGTTTATAGTAAGCCGATTTCTATTAAAGTTCGTGGAAGCCACGATGTTTATCCTTGGAGAATGTTCAAGAAAACTGTTATGTCGTTGGATCCAGGCTAATGCTGTTTCAGTAGGCTTGCTTCCAGCAACTTCTTTATGCAGATCCTTAATGCGCCTTCGAGAGACGAGGTAGACCAGGCACACGTAAAAGGATCCTGGCTAGAGATTGGCGTTTCTTCAATTCGCAATGCCTTTCGAGTCTCCAAGTTCAAGTTTTGGTGCTGGATAGGACTGCTGCTAAGTTCTATCCCCATTCACCTCCTCTTTAACTCGACCGTTTTCGAGACAGATAACCGAGAGACCGACTTTCACTTAACTATATCAACCAAAGACTTCTTTAAAGGCGGCGCTTACTATCCTCCAGGAGCAAGCCTTGTTCTACCCGGCATATTTCCGTCCCTTAGAATAGGCTCATATGGATATCCGGTAGACCCATCTGACTTCAACGATCAAAATTCCCCAACTTTGAAAAACATTTCCGCAATAGCCACAATGGCTGGCCAATGGAAACCACTAGAGAACTCTGACTGCCAGAGGATATACTCATTCCTCACTTGTAGCGGATTAAGGGAATACAGCGATGTCGTTCTAATCATTAATCGTTCGGGCTGGGTTCGAGACAACATGTGGAATTTATCAGATCAGGATTCAACATTTTGGGATCGATATGTGCCTGCAAAGGCCGTCAATCATCTGTTCTTCCACGCA
Organism: Xylariaceae sp. AK1471; assembly: GCA_023159215.1. NCBI lineage: Eukaryota > Fungi > Ascomycota > Sordariomycetes > Xylariales > Xylariaceae > Xylariaceae sp. AK1471. The sequence continues at coordinate 133,419 of JAJKLI010000049.1, forward strand.
CAATGTTCCATGTCTGCCGGCTTGGATGGACAAGGGGATATAAGCTGTGGCCATAACTGCAGCGCCGCGATGGGCCAAACAGGGGATCTATCTGCACGCTGGGATTACACCTTCATTGGTGAAGAGTCTCTGCAGTATTACAACGACATTTGGCCTGCTACTGAGAACAACTCCAACTGGCGAATCTCAGGACCGCAATCCACAGCCTTGGATCTATCAGTAGACTACTGTCTAGTGCGTCCTCTGCAAACTACTTGTCGTAAGTTCTGGTATACACCAATAGGTTAACTTGATTTATTGCATCTCTATACACTGGTCGAGTGGCAGAGGATGACACTTAGTAACATCCAGCAAGACATTAACCTTGGCTACTTAAAAAGGTAAACGAGCTGGACTCAGCTAACAGTAATATTTCCAGGCGTGGGACTCGTATCTACTTTGCTACTGCTTGTTACTATTTGTGTTGTTGTCAAAACGGCAATCGCTATACGAGTTACGCTGCTGCTTGGTCGCCAAGAAAAGATGGTACTAGTTACTCTTGGAGATGCAATAGCTTCGTTTATCGAAAAGCCCGATATTGAAAACATGGGTTATTGTACCGCGGGGCAAGCTGAGATATCAATGGCTTTGACATCAAGTTCTTTCTTCCTACTCTCGGAAGCACGGGAGTGGAAGACAGTACAGGAGCTTACGGGCGTGGCCTTGCCAGCGTCTGTTTGGGCTCAGAGCTATCTGTTGCTGTTAGTCGCAATAGCGGTCTGTATTGGGCTGTTCGTCATGGTAGAGAAGGGCGAACTGTGAGTGCAACAGGGGAAAAGGTTCAACATGAATGCTCATTAACACAGTAACAGCACCGGGAGCTTCTTCCAAGGCGACGGCAGTTTCTTTATACCCGTTTTCTTTCCATTGCTTGGAGCAGTACTTTTAGCAAACAGTGCACAACTCCTGCTTTCATTCTGTTACGTGGTAGTAAGTCACCCCGGTTCTGAAGTCGAGGTTTTGCACAAGACTTTTCGATCCCGCGTGTTACACCAAACTAATGTTCACTAAAATAGTACAACAATCTCTTTACCCGCCTTCAGTTAGCTCGCGAATGGGCCACATATAGTGATAGTTATAACTCTTTACGAGTCACTGAACCACAGGTACGATTGAAAAGAAACATTTACATCACTAGCTCTAACTCAAACCAGGGCCAACAGACGTCCACATATCGATTACAATTACCTTACAAGTATAGCATACCACTTATAGGAATCAGCATTCTTCTCCACTGGGTTTTGTCCAACACCCTTTTCGTCTTTGTGTCCACTGGGGGTACGTCGGGCCTAGGTATCTTAGTAAATTACTGCAAACTAATCCACTTAAAGGGTTCTATAGCTCGGCTGGCGACCTCCAAGATCCAATTCTGCCAGATAACACAGCAGTGTTTGTTGGGTATTCAAAAAAGGCACTCCTTACATTAACGGTCTTGTCGATCGTCTTGATTTTCATTCCCCCACTTCTAGGCCTCAAGACCCTCCCATCGAACAACACCATTCCGGGATGCAATTCCTTCGCCCTTTCCTCGGCATGCCACGTATCTAGATCGTCTCGTGCTATCAGGAACCAAACTCTCTCTGACGATACCGCGCTTTCGGGGTTCGATCCTTCCCTCTCTCTCACCCAAGACAGGAGTGAGCCAAATTTAGAAGATGACAGCCTAGATAATAATGATCCTGGCTTGTTCGGAATACTTGCACAAAGCAAGCTTCGGTGGGGGGTTGTCGAAATGCCGCCGGAATGGTATACCGAGAATGGGTACGACGGTTCGGTAGGGCACCTCAGCTTCGGTGTGGAGGAAGACAATGTGTCCCCGCCTATTAACGGACACCTATATGCATGATTGAACTACAAAAGCGCAATTCAAACATAGAACCAGCTTAAGCGGCGAGGGCATTGTTCCGAGTGTGTCACTTTCTCACCCGCGCCGTGTCTGGCTCGGGTGAGTAACGTGTCATGCGGCAGGGTGGTGTTTCTATTGGATAAGTCAGCAGCTGGTACGGAAATACGTGCAAAGACCGTTGTTTCTAATAGCACGATAACGGCGTCATGTTCGCGAGACAGTTATATCATATATGTGAAAAAGGCTTACAGGCAATGGCGCCTTGACAATACGTGGGATATAGGTTCTCTGGGCTGCTAGGAATTTGTTTTTAGAGACGAGAGATCAAGGGAGACCTCAGCTATGTATATAAGAGCATGCAGTACACATTGCGAACCCTGGTTTATCTCATTTAGATTCTTTCAACACGCAGGAAATACTTGCGGCTAACTAGGGTCCCCATTAATTTGTCCTGGTATAAGTACGGTAGATAGGACGTAGTGTAGAGCTTCGGACCCGATAATTCAGACGGAGGATGAAAGAAGGCACGATAAACCGTCAACAATACCCGGTAAATAATTAATCAGCTGTCGATCGGTTAGCTACTATTCAGTAATTTGAGCATGGAGATAGCTGGTGCGAGAGTTCGCAGCCTGCTGATATCACCACCAACAGCCACATGGTTGATGATGGAAATTTGCCTTGATAGAATCTATCATCCATTGTCATTATCATCAGCGTGATCCCTGCGACAGAGGAATTTCGGGGGAACCCGCAGGCGCCAGTTGGTCTGACACAAAGTAGCGGCCGAGGCCAGCCAGATTATAAAGGCCAGCAGAGCAAAAATAGACAGAGAACAAGCGGTATAATCAGGTAACTAACGTGTTTCACAAAACAAGATGGTGTCAGCAATATATAGCGTAGTGCCAATGGGGGTGCTACGGTTATATGAGTAAGTTGAGGCTGACGGCACAGGGGTTATGCGACAGCTCAAAGCTGACCTACGCTACAACCCTACAGGTGGGATAAAATTTGAAAACAACAACACGGGGTAAGCAATGGCTAGGCCAACCTCGCTACAAGTATCATATTCTTAAAGACTAAAAGTGTTAAGGATTTAATGCCCCACGCAAGACACACGTCTACCCTACGTCGCTCGGTCGTTCTTGGCATAGAATTGCATAAATTCATGCAGCCCACGTTCCGAAGACAGTGCTTTGTCCTGTTACTTAGTTGTCAGCTTGAGTTCATTATTTAGGTGGCTCAAACACGTACGCGGTTTCTCAGTGGCATCAGCATCGTCATCCATCTCACAGTGATGCCAGCGCACTATTCCACGTGAGCCCGACCGTGCCAGTCTCGACAGCCTTCACTACTTCATCAGAGAACATCTCTTCCGAACACTGCCCCCCGCCTTTCTTTCCTACTGCAACATCTGCGATGGCCGAGTTTATGGGGCCATAGAGTGGGCCTAGAGGTAGAGAAAACTAGTCTCCGGCATCCCAGAACCGCGTCTCCACGTTCCCTACCATGACTGTCATGACGTGGACGCCGAGGGGCTGCATTTCCAAGCGAAGTGTCTCAGAAAGAGAAGCCAAGGCGGCCTTGGAAACGCTTTATATACCTGTTCCTGCTGTATTAGTTGTGTCATACCAATGATTATTTCTACACTAATCCATCCACGAAGTATACTAGACTCCAGTGATTGAGCTAATATTCACGATAGTCCTCCTTGCTTTGACGAGCAGCGGTGCAAATACCTATATAAATCGTAAGGAACTCCAGAAGTTGGTATCAAAGAGATCCCGCCCCTGCTGCGCATTCGCATCCAGCACGGCAGATATTAAATTGCCATCGGCGTTGCTGACAAGAACATTGAGAACATCATATGTCTTTTTAGCGACTTCGACAGCCGCGGTCGCTATTTACGCGGCATCGGTGACATCTAGAGCGAGGGAATGAACGTTAGATATCCTCGTAAGACCCTCGTCGATCTTTCTTGGGCTGCTCGCTGTAGGAAAAACGTTATAGCCAGACTCGCGGAAAACCGAGGTTAACGACGCTCCTATTCTGCCGCTATTACACCTAGTAAAAAGGTCAGATTGCATAACTATTGTGATAACAACAATAATAAAGACTGCATACTATGAAGAATACGAAAGTCCACGGCAGGGTACGTTGATATCTATTTGAGCCGCGATTGCGCGATATTACGACCAACGAGGTTTGAATGGTTCTTACAAATCTGACATTCATATAAATAGTCCTGAGCAAACATCAGAGACATTACACGACACACGTCAGTACATATATCTATTCCTGGATCAGTCGAACATGCATTACCGTTGAAAAGGCCAGTCCAAAGACATCAGTAATTCATGCAGTTCTGTACGATAAGCAGCCGCCTCACGTAATTTCGCAATGATGGTCAATGTGTCAGACTTTAGTATAAGGCGGTCAGGAAAGGGAGAAAGGATTTCGGTAATAAATCTGGCATGGAAAAGTGTTAGGGTCAGCCGCAAGTCCAACTCTCTTACTTGAGATGCAAACATATAGTATCATGGGGACTGGAAGCCGAGGTATTATCAGGGTACGCCCCTGCTTGACGTGTATTCCTTGCAAGCACAGAAAGGTGAGCTCGCTCCATGGTAGGACGATATCATTCATTGACGACTATACACGTGTTAGGTGAAATGTGAGAAGCAGAAGCCCATCTGCCAGCAGTGTAGGCATGCAGAGATTTCATGTTCTTATGAACCGTACCCGGACCCCTCGAAACAGCAAAGTAAAAGACAGAAGACTGGACCCGATCAGGCACAAGATACGCAGGCAAACAAGGACTCTGAAAATAATATTCTTGTATCAGAGACCACCACTGGATCACAGCTATCTGAGTTGTCTCAGAAGTCGCCGCAAGCTCAGGGGGCAGAGGATGCGAACACCGGTGCCCCTTTCTTGATGGACGGCACGCATTTGCCCTACTTTGAGGAAGGCGACAATATGGCTAGCACTAACACAAATCACTTGGAAAACTTCTACCTTTCATCTGAACTAACGTACGATTCAATGTCACTACCGATGAACTATTTCTCCTCGCAGCCCGAATCCCACCATTCACACGTTGGAACTGGCCGCGACTTTAGGACTCCAGTCGACCAACCTACAAGATATGACAAGGGTCTCGGTCGCCATGATCAAAGCATCGGATCTGACTCGGGAGAAGCACTTGATTTTGACGAGAGTACATCACGACCATTGAGATACATACCAGAAGAACGAGAAAGTCGACCGGTGCCACTATGTCGGATCAGCATCCAAGGGGGTATAGGCCGTTTTGTAACAAATCCGTTCTGGGCATTTGCCCGAAGCCGAGTACGTTCCAGCTAGTTTCGACCGAGCCAATGAAGAAACATATACTAACTGCTCTGCTGTAGGGACCCGACTGTGATCTGATCCTGCAAAGGCACCTGTTACGTTATCAATCCAGTCACTTCGACGAAAGTCGTTGGTCAGAGCTATCCCAGATTGCACAGAGCCTCCCTCCAAAGAAGCTGTGTGATGCTTTGCTTCGATCATTCCTGTTAGGTGTTAGGCCTATCGTACCATTGATACACATTCCTACTTTCCGTGTCCAGTACGAGTCCTTCTGGGCTCGATGGCAGAGGGACCGCTCAACGTTCCGCGCGCAAGAATGCCTTGGAGACAATCCTTCATTCCTGTGCCTTCTTTGGGCGGTACTTTACTGTGGCGCCGTAGCCGCCTCATCGGCTACCCTCTCCGATGCATTAGTTCGAGTGAAAGACATGCCGGCCTTTCTCTCTCGTCTACGATCTAAGCTGAATCAGACCTTAGATGCATGCTGCCAAACCAAACTTCCCACACTCAATGGGCTCGCGGCTTCGCTTTTAGCTCAGGATTGCGATCCCACTGTCGATCAGTTCATCGATATGTCGCCCTTCATCTCGCAGTCGGTGCAGGCTGCTATAACATTAGGCCTACATCGGGAGGGCGCCCTGGGCACAATGGGTGAAGTGGATGCGGAGCTGGGCAGACGTATCTGGCATCATATCGTCAGTTTAGATATCTACACCTCCATCCACTCCGGCACTCCTCTGTCTTCAGCTACGAGTGAGGAGTGGTACGACACACGCTTCCCGAAAAGCGTTGACGATGCGAGTATTGGGATTTCCAGCCTTTTGGATCATCAATCTCAGCAACCATCGAAGACCTCTTCGGCTATGCTACTAGCTACAGGCGTTTACGAGTTTCATCGTATCCTAAGAAGAATAACCGTTACATGTTACCAGAATTTCTCTCCGGACACAGAGAGTCTCAAAAGGCTCGTTTTCAAGATAGAGGCCTTTGAGGTTAGCATTGACGTACTCATCTCACAGCTCGAGGTCCGTGGCCTTCCAGAGCAAGGACAGATTTCTCACCAGCTCCTTCAAGCAAGCCCCCGTTTGAACAGCCACTTGTACCTTGATGATCCGCGAGAATCAACCACGTTCAACTCATTTGCTCGGATTAAATTGTGCATGATGAAATACTACGTCTCCATTTTCTTTAACCGGCAGTTTTTGCACCAAACGCCTCAAGAGCAGCTCAGCCAGCTTTGGAACAGGTCCGTCTTCATCCTTCATCCAGTCTGCAAAAACATTGACTAATACTAGTTTTGTGGGGAACTTCTCAGCCAGCTCACGAACTGTGTCGAATTCTTGCGTAATTATATCCACCTAGCCAGGCTTCCGGCCTTTTCACCTTACCATTGGTGCTGTCTCGGAAAAATGGATCCAATACAGGAATGCCTGATGATGATGAGCTTTCTCAAAGACCGTCCCCCAACAGGCAGGATACAGTTGCTTCAGTACCTTCTGAGTGAGGTTATGGATATCTTCAAGGCACAGCCCAAGACAGATACAGGGATGCATCAGGGGTACCCAGCCCACGTTATTTCGTGGCAAGTGTTGGAACAGCTTTATATGGAGGTCCAAGGTGGCGAAACACAAGACCGCCACCAGCGCCCGCAGGAACCTGTGTATAACGAAGAGGAGGATGAAGAAGAATATGAGGACACGAACGACGCAGAGATGCTCTTTAGCCCCGACTACTCGACCGATTCCCCGGGCAGGATTTTCAACCTAGACAGCCTCGAGCCTCCATTTGGACAGGAGCAGCAGCAGCAGCGAAAAAGGAACGATTATCAGAGACCAAAACTATCCCGACTACAATCTGCACCTATTGGTGTAACATCGAGGAATGAAAGCAGTCGCCGGCCATCAAATCCTAGCCGTACTCCCAGCACAAGTGCAGCGCACCACCATGACAACCTTCTGCGGCAGCAACAACAGCTATACGTCATGGGCCACGGCCTAAATCAACTTCGAACTGCTCAGCGCCAACCACAATCATTCCGTTTAGGGGGTAAGATGAGAGTACATAGCGGCGAAACCATCCCGCCGCAGTCCCCCTCTCTCTGGCAAGGTGCCAGCAAATTGCCGCTTGGAAGGCGAGCAGTAGAAGAGGTGTCCCAGGATTGGCTCGATATTATAGCTGTCTGACACCCATGCTTTCTTTTCAGGATATAAGCTTAGCTAGAGTAGACTTAGATTTTGAAACCGAGAAAGTTCCCCTCGGATGTCACCCCTACTAGTATTCGTATGTGTGAACCAACAAGGAAGGAGAAGCTAGTCTGTGGGTGAATGGAACGCTATTAACAGGAATAGGGGCAACTTATCATATCCTTCGATGGCAGAGAACAGCGTGTGACTGACAATTTAAATGATTTCCTTTTTCGACTTTGTGTGTCTGCTGCGCCCATCAATTTTTGGATCGACACTATATGCATTTATCAAAGCAACGGCTAGGAGTGGACTAAGCAAGTTTCGTCATGGGAAAGACCTATAGTTCGGAAATTATGGTTCAGATGTACCCGGCCATTTAATATCAAGACAGAGGAAAAACCAAGTGCAAAAATATTCGATAACGAAGGAAAACGCAAGGCTTGCATCAGCCGTGAATCGAACACGGGGCCCATCGATGGCAACGATGGATTTTACCACTAAACCACTGATGCTGTGAATCTTGTTTTAAGATAGGAGGATGTAGATTCGGGCCGTTTTCGGGGCTCATATCGTGCCGCACCAGTGCGGATATGAATGTTAGAGAGGTTCCACTTCTTCAGCTTAGTCCCTCACGATTGACACCTCTTTGATCATCAAAATCCGAATGCGGGCGGTGCTTTCGACTTCTTTACAGAAATGAAACATGAGAAGGGCACTCATAACTTCATATCGATGGACATAAAAAATCATGCAAAGTGGAGGGTTCTCCTTTTCCTACCCGCAGTCGGTCAGGCGGTTATCTATGGTCGCAGCGACTTGGTTCAGAGAGCAGCTTTTAGTTTAGGTGGCGACGAATAAAACACTTTCAAGCAGCGGCAGTAATCTTTCAGTAATTGGTACGCTTCTCGCGAAAGAGGATGTTGATATAGTAATGCACGGACTTGGTGGTGTGCAATAGTTATAATAGCTTGGTCAATGTTCATGGTAACCGGCATGACTTCGCAAACTAAGTTCATGAGTAGTCACGGAGTTTCCCTAGCTTAATGCGGAGACTTGTGTAGAACCACTTGAAATGTTTGAAATGGTGAGTGATAATGAGTTAGCCTAACTTAAGGTCTTAAGCTCCTGTAGCCGAAGCCTTTCCAGACCATCTTCATACGAATCTAAGCGAGCACGAAACTCCGCTTCACGAAGAAGGACATTCTCGAACAGTCTGTTATTAGTTGTGGATAACCCTGAGTAGACCATTCTTCGCAATCTCAGCACTGCCACAAGATTATGTCGCTTGTAAGCCCCCCCCCCCCCCCCCCCCAAAAAAATGCCTCCGCACATCTAGGTAGCTCACCCTCGTTGCATAGTACGACTCCCAAGTCTAGAATCATACTTTAACCACCTAATAATAAGCGCATTATAGACCCTTGCCAGTTAGGAAACAAGTTCTTAAACGGAGGCTTTGCCGGAAGAGAGTATCCCGTTGCTCGTCACTTTATTGATGCCGAGTTGTCTTGGGAGACACTGGCGGGCTTTGAAGATTTCGGTGGTTGGAACTAGAGTATCCGTCAGTGACGAAGGGAATATGACAGGGATATGATCAACTATACTTTGGCGACATGGAGGAAACATTGTATGGTACAGTGTTTCTTGACTGACGACGCGGGTACGCAGTTGCAGGACGTGCCGCTTCGTCTGGCCTATCTGAGTCACCTTCATGCGCGTATGCAACTAGGCGGTCTACGACGCGGGCTTTGAAGCCGTGACGTGATGATAGGCAATTCCCCATAGCGCTCAAGGGAAACGAGGTCGTATGATTGATGTGTATATTGATAGTAAAGAGCTGGCAATATATCTCAGTTCCAGTGATCAACTATTATTAATTCCAAACTAATTCGCGGTGTACACAGGGGACGGGAATGAGCGTAGCATTAAAAGCGTACTGTTGGTAGGATGGATAATTATGAAGCTTCGAGATACAGCATGGCTGGTGCTTGATTCCTCTTCTTTTATATCTCGCAGGTGACATCTCACTATGTAGCTTTTCCTTTGTTAGCATCGTGTCACCGTGTTGGGTGATGTTGGTGCTGATGTTGGTGGAGGGAAGCTTGTGATGCCAACGGTATGTAAAGTAGTGATAACACCATAACCAAGAACAATGGAAACTAGTTGGCATCAACGTGGTCAGTAATGCACAGTTTTGTATGACATTGCTTCCTCTCTGACGGGTAAATGAAACACAGTTGGGAATAAAAAACAAAGAACAGCAAGTTTCTTGTGCCACCAACAACCCTATGACCTTCTTTGTCCTCCGTGCAGAGCCTCCAAAGTGCGATATCCCAACGCCGGCGTTTAAGTCAGGTACCTACACATAATACGAGTCATGTCCCTCGATAAGTATTTTTCGATTCCTCCTTTTGCCAGCGTTGCCCGAAGCTGCATGACAACCAGTGGCTGGCTGTAGCACAAGCTCGGCCGCACTATGACATTCCTCATCCTTTTTTGTTCTCACGCGGAGTCGCGGACATGTTCAGTAGTACGTAAACTATTCTGGTCTGAATCGAGTCAGCCGAGCAACCCAGTCCTCAATCGAGGTTATTTCGACACTGGTGTCACGCAATCGGCAGATTCCACAACGCCACCTTATGTCCGCATGCGTTGTGAACCAAGCATACCCCTAGTCACGCTTCGCGTCGTGGTCGGAAATTCACTGTATCACGTGGCCATTTTACGGAAATCATTTGAAGCTGTCGGTAGAACAAGTAACTCCATTAAAGCTGATCTTACAAAAGAATGCCTAGTATCCAACAAATATGGGAGCAACGACGACAGCCGCCCTCGATATCATTCTATACCAACGCCAACGCCGAAATCGATGGAAACGCACCGCTGCCCTCAACTCCTTCAACTGAACAAAGTCCACCGTTCACCCACTCTCCCTCCCTTCCCTCCACACATGCTCTCGGAATCCTCCCGCATATTCATGATGGCTGACGATAGTCACCCATGCTTCCTTTTCTCTAATTAACTCATCTCCGGGCCAGTCTGTCAATAGATGCCCATAGCGGCGAAGGTCCGAAATCCTTGAGTGTGATCTCACTTTCTCGCCCCCTCCCCTTCCTTTTTGGCATCTTCGAGAATGACTTTAACGTCACGCGGGGTTTTTGATGAGAGAACCGATTCTGCCGTTGGGTACGCTGAAAGCCGACGCCCTCCACCTCTGGGTTGTAATAAGAGTAAGATCGCACTGGATTCGCAGGCATAGGGTGCCGTGATTTCTTGCCTTGCTCTTCATTGTCAAGTGACCAGCAGCAGATATATCTAAGAAGAAGGCAAGACATCTTGATATCCGTGTGTGCTCGGCGTGGGTGATGATACGGACGGCAATAGATATTTGCCTTCTCAATAGAACAAGAGCTTGAAGGGCTGTCAAGCGACTAAAAACGAAAATTATCTCAGTTGATGTGGAAGGAAGGAAGAAGCCAGACCAGCCTTCACTCAGGGGGAAGGTGTCCTCTTATATTCGTCTACTGTATCACAGGTATGACTTTCTCATCACAATGTGTTGGTTGTACAAGCAAGTCATCAGAGGTTTCTCAAGGAATACGAATTCCTATGGGACGCGTGGCCAGCCGTGACCAATACCAACTTCTCTTTGTCCCCTGATCACAATAGCTCTCTTACCCCATACACCTATCTACCGTGTATTATCCGAGTCCCAACAGCTACTCATTAAATAGCCTCCCCTCCCGACCGGAGTAATCCGAGTCAGCTAGCTCTCAGCAAGTATGTTTACCTTACGTAAGTGAATATCACTCGCAGAGAACGGGAGTAAGGACATCATCTTGTCGTGTCTCCCGAGAAGCCTAGCGAACGTTAGACAAGTTCTAAAACAAGCCATAAATTCATCATGCTGTCGCTGAAATGGCATGCATCTAAGAGAATCCCGAAGCGCTTCTCACCCGGGAACCCCTTTCCATACCATTCCATCCAGTCCATGCACCCTCATCTGTTCTAGCATGAGCGCATGATTCATTCACCTATCCTTCCTATCCTATCACTCCTCAATACATTTCTCCATCACATAGCCACAGCCATAGCAATAGCCTGGAGACCTCTTCTACCTACCAGCGAGCAAAGCCGTCCTCACTTCTTCCCGTCAATAATCGTCGTAGTCGTCACTTCCATCGCGCTCACTCCCATCGCGCCCGCGAAAGGCATGAACGGCCGGCCGTCATCCTCACTATGGAAAGACCTCGGCTTCGGCCCGGCAACTGATACTGAGCTGAGACTACTCGCAAGCTCCACAATCTCCTCTTGAGAAGATGAACGAGAGCCAACAAAGGGAGAGCCAGCGCTCCAAAGGCTCCTGACCCTCGATGCTAGGCTCCCGTTCCCATTTCCTTTCCCGGTTTCAGAACCATTATAGCCATCACTACGTTCCTTAGCCGCAGCAGGTGGAAAGCTCATGTGTAGATTTCTAGACGGCGAGCTCTCAGTAGACGACACCACCTTAGTGGCCGTAGGTGGCGTGAACCAGCTATTCGCAATTATCCTCATCCACCAGGCAGAGAATCTATCTACGAAATGAGTCATAAGATAACTGCATGCCCTTCGCAGGAGCGGTTGCAGCATCGGCAGACTCATGCACAAGATAGCGAGGTTGGCCTCCAAGATGGCGTAGTTGGCGGGTTTCATGGCCGTGCTGTTGTAGTCGCCGCCGTAGTCCGTGTGGATTATGGAGGAGAAGCGGAGGAAGGCTACGATGGTTGTGCTGTAACGTAAGGGTTTGGTTAGCGCCTTGTTCGGAGCTTGAGGGAAAGCAAAAAGTTACGGAAAACTAGCGGTAGAGATATTAGAGGAAAAGGAAAGTGAAAGGTAACTCACACCGTACCCAGCAGAAACACGATCGAAAGCCCAACCTTGGCGCCCGTCTTCATTTGCAGTCGCCAGATAGGCCAGAGAGGAAGTATGAGTATTAACAGATCGCCCACGGCGTTGAACACGCACATGCCCAAGTCCGTGTCCCGCTGGCCGGCGCACATGGGCTTGTCGTCACCGCAGACCGTGAGCTCTTGGATGAGGTTCGCGAGTGACCACAAGATCACGACACCGATGAGGTAGATGTATATCAGACGCAGAGACGGCTCTAGTAGAAAGCGCCAGCAAGAGCGCAAGAGCGATCGTATGTTGGAGAGCGAAAACTGAGATCCGCAGTCGGAATTGGCATTGGCGGTGGGGAACGTATTGTTGTGAAGCGTGCGTGTTCCGAAGACGCGCAGGTAGAAGAACAGCGCCGAGAGCTTGACGAAGCAGATGCAGAACAGGAAGAGGAAGCGGAAAGCTCGGCCCAACTAGAAGGCATGTTAGCATTGTCTATTTGTTCTGCCGTTTTTTCTCCTGCATCTCCTTGTGGTGAATGCTCATGCTGGGGGAAAGGAACCGGGAAGCTTCTTGAATGGTGACATGATTGATTCGTATGTCATAAGCGGACAAAATATACATACTTCAGTGACCTTCTTAAGTTCGCTAGGCGTGACATCGCGCATAGGGAGACCAAAGCCGAGATCGATGACTAGAAAGAAGTAGGAATCATAAGAAGTTAGCAATACCATCAGAAACAAACTGCGCTATTATATTATAGCCCAAGCTAAGGAAGCAAGCTTAGTACTGTATAAGGGGGAACTTACGAAACCCGATCACTATAAGCATAGCATTAACCAGCGCAGTTGCAATCAGTATGCAGCCGTCGTCCCAGCCAAAGCCAGCTCGCGTCAGTCGTCGCGAGTACAGACGCAGGCCGACAACGACGATGGCCAATCCGTTAAATACCGCGTTCACGATGATGTCCCACCATGCTGGGTTCTCGTCGGGGGTGTGGATGGGATTCATCTTTTCCCTATGCCTTAGAGGTGGTGGGTGTAAACGTGCGAAAAGGGAGGAAGGGAGGCGATGGTGGAGGCTCTAGTAGAGAATAGATGGCATTCGACAAGGTAAACTAGGCAATTCTCGTTGAACAAGAGACTGAGGATACGAGGGGAAAGCTGGATGGGTACCAATGAAGACCACTGTAAATGAATGGTCCAGAATATGTGGCAAGACCTGGCGCTTATGCAAGATGTGGAAGGGCTTTTGGCTTCTAGGGCACGTTAGACTAACTAACAAATTAATATGTGATAGAATAGGAGGGAGAAAGTAAGATACTTTATTGTCAGTCAGTTCAGATGTTGAGATGGGGAGGGCAAATTGTCAGATCTGAAATAGTTAGGCGTAGTTGTACCAGGCGAATTGGCCAAGTAATGAGATAAGAACGGAGCGGATGTAATAAGTAGCTTTTTTCGTTCTTGTACAGAAGCCTTGAAGGATGCAAGTTAAGGTAGAAAAATTTATGTAAAGGGATGGATGATGAGGTGGATAGTTACCGGTGACTAGGTGTGGTTTATGATGGGACGAAAACGAGGGGCGAGACGAGGAAAGCAACCTCTGTACAGTGGACAAAGCTCTTGTAAGTAGATCAAGCCCAAAATGTCCAATCCCAGAGCGAATAGCATAAATATTAAAACGTAAGTATGGCAAGTACTTGTCTACCCTTGATGCTGAAGAGCATGGGGAGCAAATATAAGGCATTGGCGCTAACAGACTAAATCGAACGGGATAGAGAAAAGACAATCCGTATTTTTGTTTACATAATTTGCGTACGTACCTCAGATGTAAAGATACACTCCACGAGGGCTTTATCCTCGCCACCAAGGTCATCTCTGCCCCAAGACTACCTCTATGATATCCCTTCCATTTATTGGCCAACCCGACATAGGACGTAGTGAATACGATCAGGCGTCGAAACGACTCCCTGTAAACAGGACCAATTACATACCAAGAAAGCAATTGTGATATCTACCTGCAGGTATAGCAAAATATCCAGTTCTTCTCTTTAAATGAGACATATCAAGCTACCACGCATCAGTCTGTACCTTATAGATAACACCACCGAGGCCAACACAGCCAAATAGTATATCCTCAGTTGTATGACCTTCAATGCTTTTAAGGTGCCACGTGCTTTCACATTCCTGATTTGGAAGAAGTCATCAAGTCACACAATAGTGACCACTGAGACGATCATTGGACGTATAGACCACATAATAGCACACGCAAGAGAGAGGGCACTTTTAAGCTACAGGATTCATGAGATTCGTTTTATCAACCTTTATGATCGCCGACGTCGAAAGAGCTCATCTCGACATCGACATGCCAAGGTTCAATGAAAATTCATTTAGGGCTTCGTGTCCTTTTCCATTTTCCCTATCATCGTTCCGATTATCCACGTATTAACCCTTGTTCGATCCTACCTGCCATCTCCTTATTCCACTCTCATCTGTGGTGCTTGACACTCTCAAAATCCCTACTACAATAGGAAATATAGCATGAAACTCGTGTATAACTCAAAGGGTAGACTGCTAATATCTTGCCCATCAACCAAAGTCAATGATATTTCGAGCCGCTAGACTCACTCGATTAGAATACAATAGTAGTAAAGGAAATAACAGCACCGGAACCACCCGACAAGCCAAAGTAAACGCCAGAGGATTGGAAATAGGTGACGTGGTCATGCTTTCAGTCCTCTTGCTATATCAAGCATCTGCTTCCGCCCACATGGAAAGCATGGCCAGGTCGTAGTTAAGCATGGTGTTACACTCTGTGTATGTTCAACGATACCATGTGACCATAGCCACCTGCGAAGGGTAGCATGGCATGACGAGTGCGCCTCAGTCATCTCACAATGACTCGGACACTACAGCCGCTAACGGCCTCACAGAAGAATTGCTAGGATGCTAAGGTATGCGGTGAACTAAGGTTTGAACCTAAGCCGTACCCCCCGTGTTAACTTGGGCGTCTTATGGCTTGCCCTTGCGTCGCTCAACGATAGTCCTGTAGATATGATATTGATATTGTGAAATATAAAGAGATCAACGGGAGCCGGCGTTTCATTATATCAAATGAAAGTGGTATCAAGTCGTAAAAGTCGTCAACGCCACGCCATATCGAAGAATGAGAAATATTGGAAATTGTCGTGTACGCCGATCAGAAAGCCTTATGACAATCTCATGCCAGCATGAGTGCCTTACCAGCCTTTCTTTCTCGCGAATCGTTTGTTCAGTAACGCCAAGACTTTTGTGACGTTGAATTGCACATATTCAAGATCGAGGTCGTCCTGGTTGTCTTTCTGCATTTCAAGTAAGTCGTCAAGCTTCAAGTCGAGCTCAAGTAGTCCGCGGTTACGCCCTGTTGCTATTAGTCATAGAATCGCAGCATGGGAATTCACTGGTTGCTTACCCTTATAGTGTAAGGATATGACAAATGTCCCTGGCAGAGGACTGGTGAAATTGAAGTATATGTTCGCTCTCCTATTGTCAGGAACATTGCTCTTCTGAATCACGCCTTCTTTCTCCAACTGTTGGTGTGTGAACTTGTAAGGCCCCAAGACCTGGTGCTTTTGCTGCTTTCGTCGTGTGCCTTCTGACTGGCTTCGCACATTGTGCAAATAACTCTTGTACGTCTCGAGTTGGCCTACAAGGTAAGCGTTGTGGTCTCGGATTGTTTTGTAGACTTCCTCCAGCTTTTGAGTCTCTATGTGAACACTGTCCTTTAGTGACCCGAGGTGGGACAACTCTTGCTCCACTTCATCGCGGAGGGGGCCAAACTGATCGGATTTGTCGATAACCTTCATCTCTTGAAGCTGGCTGAGTAGCTCCATTGCTCGGATGCCTTTACGCACCATCACTGCGTCATTACGGGATGTAGCTGCTGCATCGGCGATTCTTTCCAGGCGCAGGGGTCTCCGCGCAACAGCGCTATTTTGAGGAATAGACCGCATGATTTGTACCATGATTGTTTTGGCCTCCAGGAAGAAAATTTCTTCATCGGTTATATCCATAGTTTTTGTCATATCTTCGAACGCTTGCTCAAAGCGACTGAAAAGAGGTAAGTTAATAGCCCTGTTCTCCTTTCGTGGAACTTGCGGAGGAGCATGTCCTAACTCGGACATAATTAGAGCCAGATGCGAGTTCTCCTCTCTACAGAGCTCCGCGGTGTGCTTCTCGATTAGACCATGCATAGCGTAGATTTCGTTGAGTGTGATGGAAAGCTCAAGATCTTTCTTGGAGAGCGCCACATAGTTGTCCATCTCCAAGCTTTCGTAAAAATCTTGCACCTCGCAAAGATCCAACATGAACTTGTTCACACGGTCCTTGTTTTGTTGGATAAATGGAGACAGCTTGGACATGTACGGTTCCTTCGCGTACGACGGCTTATTGGCGAGGTTCTGTAGCATCTTGGCGATTAGAGTCAGTGTCCGTCGTGGGTTCTCAGCGGGTACGCCGTCAATAAGCATATACGACTTGGGCGTGACAATGGCCGGATTGATGAACCGCAGGAAGAAAAAGCCCCCGATCAATGTGCAGATGACTTGATCATTCGCTTCCGGGTACTTCCGTTTCGTCAAACTCCGAATCTGCTTGCAAATCCACCGAATACCGTACGGCGCTTCGTCGAGTCCTTCGATTATTGTTGTCAAGAAGCCGGTCGCGATGTCAATTAGCGATTTTAAACGTGGCTCGATGATGGCTTGTACTTCTGGGATCTCGGCCGCTTGCTCCCCGGTAAGACCCCTAGGATATTCTGGAGGTAGGCTTCCAGTGTCCTCCTCAATCTCTTGGCACATGCGCTCATAGACCATCAGAGGATTGATCTCCAAGTTCGCATCTTTCAATTCGATGAGATCGTTGATCTTATCAGCCAGCACTGTCCGGAGGTAACTCTGGCCGGGTCCACGCCTAGTGTACGTAGTCATCATTCGAGAAACGGGGGTGTTGGCACGGAGAAGAGACGAGTATTCAGGCGTCGTATCGAATTGATAGGTCAATACGGACTAGAACCTAGTATTAGCAATAAAGAACCAAGTTTTGGAGATGGTGGCTCGGCTTGCCTGAAACATTGTCAAGAGTAAATGTTCTTCACGGCTTTCGTACTGATTACCGTAAACGGTGAACATGACGGTTTGAAGCAGAGAATCAATCTCAGCCATCGACACGAGCCTGCAGAGATGGGCGATGTGTTTCGGTTCAGATTGCAGCAAGAACATAAGGTTGCCATATTTCTGGGTCTTGTCGTCGTTGGGAAAAGCCCCTTCCTCTGGTTCCAAGGCATCTTCAAGACGGCTAGCCACTTCATTTTGCTACATGATAGTTAGTAGCCATTCTTGGATGAAAGAATGATCACCGCTTACCTCCTCCAAGGCCATGCGGTTCTGAATCAAAAGTGCAATGCGAGAGTCCAGATACCGCACATCTTTTTCTAGGACGAAGTTCTTCTTGGACTGGGAGGAGATTTTGGACTTGAGGTCCCGAAGTATTTTTTGTGCTGGTTTATGTTTAGCAGTGTCATTCGATTTACCGAATGGGAAGCTTCACCTTTGGCCAATTCATCATCGATCTCGAGCTCGGTCTCATTGGCGGACATGGACATATATAATGCAGACATAGAATACCTCTTGCTCTGCCGGGCCGATCGTGTACCATCGTAGGAGGACATGGTGTTCTGGCGTGATATGGGCTGAAAGGACGAGGTAGAGGCCGTAGAGGCCCGTGACGGTGTTTGTAGCATGACTGACATGTTTGGTGGGCTGCGAATTATTTCGAGTCTGGCCACTCTGTCTGGGATCGAGGGTTGTCTAACGTTTTACTCTATACGGCGTAGTGTAAACTACAATTAACCGGTCATTCGTAGTGTTAAAACTGAGTTTTGAATAAGCAGCCTAGGAGAGGGTTGACTTGAATCGGATAGTAGGAAGCAAATGTGTGATAGAGGTCGCTCGTCACTATAGATATAATTATGCTAATGATAAGGTCGAAATTGACGCCAACGTCAAGGAAGGATGGGATAATTCAGGAACGACAAGCGGTGTGCAGATGTATATGATGCAGTGGACTTCCTCCTTGGTCGGGTTGTGGAATGAGCGTCGAGGTTCGAGGTTCGAGGTCGGCACAACGGGCCAGCGAGTGCCACGGCGAGATGGATAAACCAGAACGGCTTGAGCCAGGGTAGGCTGAACGCCGTTGACTCGGGTTGCCCGATAGATGTTGTCTGGCGCTGTTGGCGACAGATGGTCCACGGGTATAAATGTTGTAAACGAAGGTCTAAGGCCGCAAGCTAAACTGCGAATACTAATGGCGTATGCCGATGCAGAGATGGTTTTGCTATAGCTAGATCTTCAGGTGGTGGCAGATCGCAGAGATGTCGGTAGGGCGCTAGCTCAAGGCAGGATGATGAAACCGATTGAACAATCGAATTGAGGTAATGGGCTGGTAGCTGATTGTTGTTGCTTTTGCCTTGTGTTCGTGATTGGTGACAGAGGGGGAAAATATAAGGGGCGTTATCGGCAAAGGCGTGCGGGCGCAAGCGCTGAGTGCTCACTGTGGACTGTGGACAGTCGTTTATGATGGTTTTTAATGTCGTCGTCGAATTGGTCTCTCCGTCGAGACACAAGACACTGGTCTCGCTCTCGCGGGCGGTGAAATGTCGCACGAGGTTGAGCGCCTGTAGTTGAGATGGAGGGACTGAAACGGGGAAAGGGAGGACAAGAGCAGGAGAGAAAGGCCATGGACGGAATCGACAGGGTTCAGGGCCTAAGACAGAAGTCACAGAACACCTGGGCAGGGAGAGAGAGAGCGCGATGGCGGGCTGATGGAGTTTGACGGGTGAAGCTAGTGTAGGTGGTGTAGGGGAGTCTAGGTGGTCTAGGTGGTCCATGTATGTACTGCTTGCAACCTACTTACCTATAGTAGGACTAATTAGTCCCTGCTCTAACCTAACTAGGTGACATTTTGGGGAGGGGAAAGGGGGGTTTCACCCGCTCCACTACCGGTAAGTACTGTACCTCCTTTCGCTCAGTTCCAGTGCGCATATGGTGGGTATAGGTACGCTAGGTAGTTCTTGGTAGTGCGACAGGGGCTTATGACCGCAGTTGGGCATTCGATAGTTCCGCTGAGATTTTATTTAATCGCAGAACCTACTACTGTACCTACTGTAATGTACGAGATGATGAACTATGAAACAGGTAGTAAAGGGGGTCAGTCCAATCTAGTGTCCATCATAATAAGCAAATATGGGTTAAACTTCATCTTATTACCATGAAGATATAGGTGTCTGCAAAAAGATACACGTCCACTTTTGATAGGATATGTGGTGATGAATTCGTGCAGTACGTTCGCTCAGTGCGTCGCATTCCGGTTTGAATAGATTGCGCTCCGAAAAAAGAGATGGATCATAACGGTGAGAAACCGGGTGTTGGTTGGGTGCATATGACGGAAATGGAACTGGAAGAAGACGACGAGAAACGAACCAACCCGTTTCGGAGTGGTCCAGAAGAATAGAATCAACTGGCTACGGCGTTCCAACTTCTTGGCTCCAAGTAGGAGTGGAGATGGATGGATGGATAATCGGGATGAGCTGCTTTTACTTGTTTCCTAATGCTACCTTATACGTCAATAGAATAAAATGTTAGGAAGAGTTACAATTGGTATTTGCCGACTTCGTGTATCATGTACCTAATATCTACATTCCCTTAGGATTCCCTCCAGAGTCAGAAGAGAAAGAAAAGAGAATTAGAAGCATTCCATAAGCCTTATTAGCATGTTACGTACTATGTATCATAATTGGCTTTAGGTTGAGTAAGAATTTGCCGAATTATATTATATTATGTCTATTACAGTTAAATGCTTGCTTTAAGCATGATGGTCAAGCACTTTAAGTATGCTCGCGGTTTGCATTTTGAATAAGTAATACGAAAGTGTTATTAACAAGAATCTTTACTCTCAGCTATGGCTCTCGTGAGTTCTAGTCAGAAGCTAAATACATCATATATCTACGGAGTACACGGATATATAAACTGCGAGGGAACTGATTCAAATCCTTCTCGTTCCCTTTGTGCATACTGCGCAGCCTCGATACAGAGCCGGCAGCATGTCTGAAACAGTTACCCGCCTACAATGATCATGATGCTGTTGATCAAGTTATAAATATCTGTTAGCATGTCTTGTGCTTATTATACGTCGCCCAAATTGTTCTTTTCTCGAAGTTGGTAAAATACTTTCATACGTTCTAGGTTGTGCGGATATACATATGTGCCTGGGCCCAGGTGAACTTCACGTCAACCGCTCTTCTACAAAAGTATACCTATACTCAAACGCCATGGGTGATATTGATCATCGTACTGCCTACCTCGCCAAGCAATTAAATCGCCGCGCCACGCTGTGTCAGTTGAGAACGATGATCGTCCTTACTATCATGATCTACGTATCAGCAACAACTAATTGCAGAGTTTTCGCTGTATACGGTACAAAGAACCAGGCGCAAGGGCTTATGATCTTGTGAATGTTAACGGTGTTGAGGAGGGGTTACTAACTACATACCTAGTCCGTGTTGGCGCGGAATGCAACATGCAAGGTCCAGGCAGGGTCCAGGCACCAGAATACAATCCGGCAGCCGATGCCGTACCTAGAATTAATCAATGTTAAACCCGATACTGCAGTAGTGTAAACAAACTGCACAAGTTCCTATTTGAAGGTGATACTCGGAAGTAAAGACTTTGCGCAACGGATGATGATGCTAGCAGCAAGCAATTGGCTTCACATAATAATAGTACTTTGCTTCCAGTTTTTGAACGCTGCGCGAGTTGCGGTCAAGAGCGGTTCGTTCAATATATACACAACGCTGAGTTTGCGGAGGTTAAAAGGTCCATTGGATTTTTCAAAAGTCTACCTACGCTAGCCTTGATCGAGCAACAATTTATCAGAATTTGGTCCAATTAGCACATACCGAAGCCTTATCATGATGTTATCAATTACACTAGGTAGTCCCCCCAACTTTGAATTTCAGGAACGGGATGAAGTGGTCCAGGCTGACAGGGGCAAACCAGGGCCAAATCATGTGGGAGTGGAGCCAGCAGCCAACAGGTAGCCGCCTAACATTATCATGCCCAGACCGCTAGTCTGCATGATAAAGGAGAACCCAAAACAAAGCTGCGACATTGACTCAGTTCAGACTATTGGGAACACCCTGTAATTTCTCCAGGTCACCTTAATGCTCCTAAAGAGGAAGAAACGAGCTGATGTTGTTCTGGTTTGAACCCTCAGCCAGCGACTCGTATTCATTCATCTGCACCAAATGGTATACACTACTACCTGGTATATCCTTGTCACCCATACGCTGCTTTGCTTGAGTCAATGAGTCTCGACGAGCTCCGAGCCAGCCGTAGTGTGGTATGTCGCAATTTAGCATTGCAGTAACAGGAACAGGCCATTTGCAGCTGTTTCGTTTCAACGTTTTCGATCATGGAGGATCTGATGACCCCTCATCAGATTGTTCACGCCAGCTACGTATGCAGATCCATGGGTTTTGAGAGAATCAAAAGATAAACTTCGGGATAACCATCTCTAGATTCGGCAGATTTGTTCGACCCCGGTGACCGACCACTGCCAGACGGCCGAATTGACGCACACTTTGTACATTTGGCCCGAATTTAAAGCTTCAAGGGCTGCATACCGCGTGGCTTACCATTTGACACTCCGTACCTGTGCATATCGCCGACTTAGTAGCGCGCTTTCAGCGGGCACTGCCAGCTTTTAGTAGATGAGACGTCTTAAAATCCAAGGATGCCACGGCGACCATCGTATTCGCATTCATTGTTCGACACTCATCAACGTGGAATGACGGAACGCCATGGGCTGCTATCAACTCAAATCGCACGGTCGTTATGCAGGCATCGCCGATAGACTATCTTGTTTCTAGGAACCTCTGTATCCGCAAGTCGCCAGACATCTCTTGTTCCAAAGATAATCCAATATGGTAATAACGAAGACTAACTACAACAAACAATATTAGCGCCGACATAGTTCATGACTCCATACCCGGCTTCGCGCCCTACTCTTGGTAGCATGGCCAACCGGATTGTAACACGGATTCCGAAGTAGCATTTGGTGGGCTCAATACAGAACGCATGAGTTACGATATGCACAGCATTACTCTTTGCACGTGGGAGATTCATGCCGTCCCAACCTGGACGTTTGTTTCATCAAGCACATCTCAATCAAGTAAGTCGTACCAAGTTTCGGTCGCTTAGCGAACTCATCTTCATCGCCAGCCACAATACCACGCCGCCAGCACAACATCAAGAGCACGTGATGGTAGGCAGATTAAATCATCGTTGCTACGACGTCTGCCTTCGCCTCAGCTGGAACACATCTAGTCATCATGGACTCCAAAAGGAATCACACAGTCGGTTATCAAGACGAATCGAATCGGGTTTTGGCCGTACAGCAATCTCGGTTGACTCGTCGTCGTACACCATGACGATCATTGGGGCTGATATGAACAACCACCCCGTACTTTCTGCTTTTGTTCGGACCTGCAGGTGAAGTACACTGACTGTGTCACCCGGCGCACACCATTCGCCAGCCTCTAAGTGTGTATGCCTACGGAACTTCTTATTAGGATGTGGCTGGGGTCATATCAAATACGCCAGGGAGATACCTGTCAAGCTAGGTAGGTGCCGAGCCCTCGACATTCCGGCTCGTGAGTCGGCCGGAACGGAACCCGACAGTATGGATTTTATGCCCATTTGGGTTTCTTAAAACGATGCTCACTCATGCCGTCTTGGCGGCAAGCTGATGATTGAGGAATGCATTATGCCCGACTGGCAACACGTTTCCATCCACCACTGACGAATCACGTCAATTGCAAGACAAAACTTAGCAAAGCATGACATGGCTGCGTACAGCGGAGGAATTCGAGTCACAGTACTTACGAAGTCTCAAACACAGCGTCTCGCCGTACAACGTGCCACATTGTAGGACAGCTTGACGCTCGATTACAGATCCAACGCAAATCTGACAGAAGTGCCTGACACTCAGAAGTTGTACCACTATATTGCAGATTCTCATTACGGTACGAGGACGCCGGCGCATTCTTCATATTCAGGAGAACTATAAGTGGCACACCTGATGAAGACGATGAAACTGTAGACCTGTCATCAAAAGATAGCTGTCTACCTCGCAAGGTGTGCGTTTGGCAACAGAATCAAAAGACGAATAGGCGCTACGGACTATTCTCATATACTTCAGTAGTCCAAGGCCTCTGAATATGGGCCCCGATGGTCTTGATGATGACGCCACATGAAAAGATTGATCAACCTTTTGAGAACGGCTGTTACCCTTTGAATCAAGAGCTGCTCGGAGTAAATCATGCTAGGCATGTATCAGATATAACCCGACTCATTGCAGAGTATAACACGGCCTCAGAAGGTTATTGACATTTAGAACCTTACGGTGAATGTGGACAAGTTGTAGCCATGTAGGTACATGATTTTACCTCAGCTAACGTTTCTTTAAATAAGATGACGATGAAAAAGGCATTCGCACATAGATTCGTCCGCTTAAGTTCTCCGGCACTAAAGGTAGAAAATCTTCAGCTGAAGCCCTGTGAGATCTGAAAGATTGCATGCATCTGTGTTTGATCGCTGTTTCCCCAAGATACCAAGCCACGCTCACATTACAAGCTCATGCCTCATACCGGCTAAAACAGAGCAGGGGCGAATTAATGCACTACTGCACGCTATCTACACTACCAGGAGTTGTGGGCGAGTTTTTGACTGGTAGACAGTCACTCGACACCTAGCCAATATACAAGTATAACTTGACTGTCTTGTCGTCTCATATCATCGTACATATCGCGTCTCGGTTTAGCGGCCCGTTTCCATGCATTGCTGATATCTTATCGTTCCTAACACAGGTGTATCCATGCTCGAAATAATCAGGCCTTTGTAGCATATAGTACGTCGGTCAGCCTCACGATGGACTAGATCAACGTAGCTCCCGTGGTGTTCCTTAGACTTTCCAATACACCTAAGGACCAGTAGTTAAGGGCGAATAATAGTATCCCTTATCTGAATAGCTCCCTCGCGCCTTTTGGTGCGAATTAGGAGAGAGCCAAGCTCCCAGTCATGTGCCGTACTGCGTTCGAATTCAGCTCGAACGCCCACCTTGGCGCAAGGGAGTCGGCTTTGCCTGAAAAGATCGTTGTTGTGTATATCACAAATTGCTTAGGATAGGACTAATCCATTCGTTAGGAGTCAAGAGATGAAGAACATTATGAGTTCGAATGTCTTTCTGACAGATCAGACTTGAGGGCCATATACTTGAAGAACGACAGTGCTTTTTTCAGTACAAACGCCCGTGTCTCAGGCTAGGCTCCCTGGCCGTAGGTCAGCGGGGATCCCGATTACATCGTGGTCGCATGAGACTCCGCCGGGCCAACGTCTACTCTCGGCCTCGCGACCGTTTCTTTACTCACCCCACGCGACCAGATTCTTCGCCATCGGCGCAAGCACGGACTCAACCTTTAGCAACGACCTTAGAGGCGCTAGAGCAAGGCCAACAGGCAGCAGTACAAATGCCTTGTGAACGCATCGGGGCGCGCTAGGAAATGAGTCACACCTATCTATCTGCACCACGTGTCAGTAACGAGCTTTCAAGTGACCCCCGCGTAGTCCTCGTCACAGTCTAGGCATACCCTTTCGCAGGTTTCGCACGGGGAAGGTACATCTAGACCCCAAGAATTCGTCACTTGTATACGAGCGGCCGGGGAAGCTCTTGGGAACCGTGTCTCTAACTCCTGTCCCATCTCATTTTCGCTGGTCGTAGAACCTGCTTTCTCCTGCAGCTGGCCCTACTTCCCGGACTCCGGCCGTTCCAGCAATATGGCGTCAACGCCGCTGCCAGTATCGATATGCGGCTGCCTGGCGTTTCATCGGCAATATCACTCATTCAAAAGCCTTGAGTGACCAACATATTGTTCTGGACTCGGAGGACAAGGCTACCGGTTTCGGCGCGTGTCACACGGTGGAAGTCAACGTGTCTTTAGGAAGGTAACTGTCGTTGCCGGTGGTTTCAGACAATAGAAGAGTTGATGCTACCCGCCCTGTAACGATCCTTTATGCGCATAGCGAGCAAGGAGTTGTGTATAGACACCCGACCGGCGTAAGAGAAACCGCAACGCGAAGAAGGGTGGAAAGTTTGGCTGACCCTGTCGATTCATTCTTCGTGGTCAAACTTAGCCGTGCGCGCGATACGGTTCTGGTAATACCTGAGCGTTTGGGTAGATTTGCTTACCAGTGTCTCTAGTAGTTCCCCAGTGAGGTATATCTTCTGCAGGCGCAACTCTAGTGACAGGACTTTAGCAGTTAGGAACAGATCGAGCGCTCGCCTTAGTTTTTCAGATGACGGATGACGTGTTGTGTCTTGAATAGGAGGAGCGAGGCTGAGCATTCACAGTCGCGCCACATCATCGTCCATAGAACCGTCTGCGATATGTAACAACTCCTGCGACGTGTTGTTACATCCCGGAAGCCGTAATACCTTGATCACTGACCATAAGTAGCGAGTGGCTATGAGATCCAAACACTGAATCCGAGCCGCTTTGAGCTTACGAGCATACTTTTCCGGCAGTTGTATCGACCGAATGGCATTTTCTACATCTTCGCCTGCTTCGATCTATTTTTTATACGTACCAATGAGAAACGCATCGGGCGGAAAGACGCGTCATGTCCACCCTCAGCCGATGAGCGCGGGCTGTACTGAACATGACTGGAGTCGGGTAGGAGTTATTCGTATTATGAGCGCTTACATTGCATCGACCAAGAAGGTAAAACTGTTCGGTTACGTCGGTGGCATCCTTGCCTTGGTTATTTCTCCGAAAGTGCGCGATGGAATGAAGTGCTAGCAGTAAAGTCTGTGAAGCCAACCAGAGCGCGTTGCGGCTAGAGAAAATGAGTAGTCAGAAAGTAGGGACCACTCACTGTCCAATTAGCTGAGCTGGTCCCTATTATCATCCCATAAATTCACAAGTATACCACTTCAACAAAGTCTTCCTTCTAGCGGCACTTAGAGTCAGTCCATTTAATGAAAAATTAACTTAAATAAAGACAAGAACTTCATGTGTTGATTTTCATATAATACAGCGTAGTCTTGCCTCCATTTGTCAGTTTCGGAACCGCCTAACCACTTTGGTAAAAGCCGGTTCGACCAGCATAGCTCATAAGGTGAGTCACCGGCGCGGAACCTCATTACCGTCCAATCAGGATGCCGGGACGCCTACAGGGTGTATCATACCTAGATATATACTAAGATAGAAGTGCCGTCTTCCAGCAAAGTAGCTGAACACAAACAAACTCAAATTTGAATTTCAATTCCCTCGGTCCCTAAGGGGTCTGGGGCTTTGCTTCTTACCTATTTAGGCTTTTTTTTTGGCACCTTGTTCCCAAAGCGAAGTCTGTTCGAATCTACTTCCTAGCAAATTTTGAATAGCGCTTCATGACTTTTACTTGTTTCATCTCATTGTTATATTTTTCTTTTACATCTACAGCCCTACGGACCCATTGACGATAAATACACGATCAAACTCTTTTTACCTATTTCTCTTGCTTGTGTCTCTCGAGCCCTCAGTTACATGCGTCGCTATATTGACGAGGCGTCGCGCCTACCCTGACTCTAACAAGAGTGAAGTGTAAGTTCGGACCTAGCTGCTCGGATTCTAACATGACATCATGAAAGTGCGTGCATCTTTTATCACATGGTCTCACTGTTGAATTCACCGGCCTCCGGACAGTCGCATCACGCAAACCACTCAGAATCAACGGGCTGCAGAACGGTCCTGGATATGCCAGGTGTAGGTTCCGTAGGCGACGACAGGGTAAAACGCCTAGGTATAATTAGCAAGTTGTTGAGGGTCGGTAGATATTGGCAAGACAGCTAAGAGGGAGTACCGCCTACGCCTTGATCAGCGCAGCCATCCCAACCCGAGTGAGCACGAGTGTTCGACGTATTGGAAGGGCATCAGCTAAGGACGGCCGTCCTCACGTCTAAGCCGCTTGAATGATAGAGAGGGAGAGTATTGCGGAGGAGCGCATGTCTGTGGACAGCAAGGGGGTTGTGATCAGGTCAGCAACCATAGGAGAAATAGCCATCAAGAACTGCGCAGCTTTTACAGTGTTGTCAGTCGGTCAGAAATATCTCGTGAAGATTGTCGGTCTCCTGAATCTCTCGGTTGGGGTTTATGGGTCACCAAATGCTGTTTATTGTTGCGTGCGCACCATTTGGTATGCACAAGTGGAAGACGGTATGAGATGGTACGAAGCGATGGCAGAGCGGACTCACGCCGTTTCGCCGGAGCGACAACGTCAAGTTCCTTCGACAGCACTGACAAACCATAACATCTTGATTGGTCTAGTGGTTAGGATACCTGCTTGTCATCACACGACAGATCGCAGGTGGCCGGGGTTCGATTCCCCGATCGGGAGCATTTGATTTTTAGTCCTTTTTTAATACTTAGTGGAAGACTCACGCAAGCTATACCTTCCTTCACGGCCGAAGGTTGTCTGAAAACATCCCATCATATTCAGGGAAATCTAGTCGGTAGATATCTACGCGCAGGGGGTTGTAGTGAGCAACTATAGTGGTAGACGATGAGTTCTTTAGACAATCAGAGAGCAGTAATATTTCTCTTGGTGTCATTCTGTAGGTTGTTCATCCTGTCGGGGACAAGATCCTCATACGGCGATACTATCCTCTGTGCACCTGGGTGTTTTGTTAAGAGCATACTTCATGGGTACGTCATACACTCAATATCAATTTCTACATCTACGGTACATAACAGTGTTTCACTAACACTGTTAGATCTTTACTTTTCGCTTCATAACATTCAAATTACTCGCCTAGGGGTAAACCCGCTTTCGGAATCACTTTATAATGTCATCTCTTAGCATGTTAACTTACGCATCGCGCACAACCGCGTCCAACTTCCCTCCAGTCTCTCTTGGTAAGCTGAGGTAACGTAACGTAGTATCTCCCAGAACGCCAAACCAATACCAATGCACCAGCTTCCTAAATCTACGCGCCCAAATCAAATATGCAATCGACACAAAGCCAGGTCTCACCAGGCACAGCCTCCAATATCGGTAATCCAGGCAGCATGTCAATCGACCAGCAGTAGGTGAAGCAGGCGGGGAAATAGGCTCGGCATCGCCCTATGCGGCCAGTATACAGAACCTCGTAAAGCAACCCAAAAAGAGCACGACAGCGATCCCATACAACATTTACCTTCATACAGTTAATACGAAGTAGCCGCCAAAAGGAAGATCTTGCTGGAAAAGCGATAAAAGATGAAAATGATTCCGCCCGGACTTGAACCGGAGACCTTCAGTGTGTTAGACTGACGTGATAACCAACTACACCACGAAACCATGTGGTTCACCAATTGTGGTAGAATTTGCTCTAAAACTAGCTTAAGAATAGAAGCCAGTGCCTCTATTCCAGCAGGGGTTAAGGGCTCAAGTTATTCCCCCCTTCTTTATCTACGTAAGTTTAATCTAATCCAACCTCCCCTCCCATTGCAGATACGATAGTTCTAGCTTCTTACCAAGTGGTAACTCATCTTGAACAAGCCTGCGTCTACATTATATTCACGTTAACTCAGAATCCCGGCTCTCTTCTAGGACTGCCCTTGATGTCATTGACGCTACATGCAAGAAACGGCCATTAAGAAGCACGCTTCGCTCTTCTCATATTCGGATTCGGATTATGTACATTTAAACGCATTACAGCTGCCGTAATCTATTGTGACCAAAGGTAAACCAAGACGGCCTGAATCATATTTTAAATGGCTGCTGGGATTATAAGACGGCTCAGAGTATCAAAACTTTCAAGCAATACAAGACAAACTAAGATTCGTCTGTTACGAGGTTATATGGCCACCGCGCTGTTAGTCTTAAAGATGAAATAAACTCAACTTTCAACGACAGAAGATTTGCCACACACGAGCTTTTATCTGAATCTTTACTTCTACGAAAAATCCCCTTGGGGCAGAGTAGTATGCGAATAAATTGAAGAGCACGGCATTAATGAGAATTATAGGTGAATACATGGCGACAAATTTGAGTGCGACTCGACTCGACTCTTTTCTCTTTATCTTTTAAGAAAAGAATAACAATAGTTAGACTTCGCAACTCAAAATTCGTGGTATGGTGATCAGTTAGCTGCAATCACTCCTTGAGAGCCGCATACAGCAGGTCTGAAATCTCCTCCACCTCAAGCTTAGTAGTCCGTTGGCCTCCCATTATGTACAGAACGTTACCAAGCACCCTGGTGTGCACATTCCACGACATTCCTAATAGACTCTCAGTGCCGCATAGAAGTTTCTTGCGCAGACCTTCAGCGGCAGTACTCGCGTACCCTCTTCCATCCGCTGCATGCAAATGAATTGCCAACACACTACCCAGGGCCCAAACACCTGCTACCACGTCGGTCTGGCGAGATAGCCCTTGTACTAGAGATAACGACCATATAGACCAAACCTGGGGCTGCGATCCAGCATGACTAGTATGGATGCTAGAATCGACTTGCATCCAACCGTTAGACTTGGCCCAGTTCCAATCACCATTTATCTCAAGCGACCGCATCTGATTCAGGGACTCGATTGCCACTTGGCAGCCGACGGGATGAGCAGTGTAGCTGTGACCATGAAGCAACGCGTCGGACTTCTCTTCGCTGGCGAAAGCCTTGAATATGGATTCAGAGGCCAGTGTGGTGCATAGTGGAACAAGTCCTCCGGTCAATAGCTTGGCGTGGACTGATATATCGGGATGAAGTCCGAGGAAAGAGGCCGCCGTTACCCGACCTAAGCGGTAGAGTCCAGTAAAGACCTCGTCAAAGACGATAGGCAATCCCCTCCATGTCTTATCATCGTCATCGAGAGAGTTTAGTAGCTGGTCTGAACCAAAGAGAGATGCATTCTGTCTCACGACTTGCACTAACGTGTGCTGAAAAAGAGGATCGCTAGTCCACCGTCAGATACCAATTGAGAAATGAAATTTCCAGTGAGAAGGAAATCGGTGTTCACACTCACACTAAAACCATGCCTGCTGCCCCTAGTACTACTGGCTCGAGTATCAAGGCACCGAATTTGCGCCCTTCGTCTAAGTGTTGGCGCAAAACAGAGAGAATATACTTCTCGTAAGTCTTGTGCTCCCCTCTGGTTATACGCCGTTCAAGATCAAAGACGTCTGAAAGATAGGAGAACTTCTGGCTGTCGTCTGCCCCTATCTCGCTCGGTACTTGAACTTTCCATTCTCCTGCGACACATTGAATTTGCGGATGATCTAGCCAGACACCCCTGCCTTCGTACCATTCGACCTTTTCATTATATATATTCGGTTCTGCGCAGTCCATGGTCCCCATTGTGTCTCCGTGATAAGCCCCCTTGAGACCGACGATATCAATCTTGGTGTCGGGAGACCAGCCGTAGCGAACGCGAGCTGCGCGCAGAGCCATCTTGATTGCGACTTCCATACCCGTGCTCCCGTTGTCGGAGAAGAAGACGCGGCTCAATCGTGGGTTCTGGACGCGATCGAGGAGCAGGGTCGCCAGCTTTAGCGCTGGTTCGTGAATCGTGCCAGCTAACATCACATGTCCGTAACGGCTAGCAGCGTATGCAGCAGCCAGTGTCAACGAGGAATTTCCATGGCCTAGGCCTTGTGTCCACCATGATGCTGATCCGTCGAACGACGGCTGCAGGAGAGGCTTGCTGTTGGTTACTGTTGATGATTTGGGGATTAGAGTCTGGAAATGGCTTCCACAGGCACTGTCAATTACCAAAATATCGTGGGGTTGAAGCAAAGATTGCTGCGTAAAGGGATACCAAATTTTCTGGTGGGCATCCGCGGGCATGCTCTCCAGGGCCTTGACGCGAGCGTCGTGTCGGTTATTGAGATGAATGAGCGCGTCTCGCACCGCTTGCGCTTGACTGTTCTCTACATAGTACTTAAGCATAGATTTCTCGTCCTCATTTTTAGCATCTAACAAGTTCTGAGGAGGTGGCAGAGGTAAAGCCGTGACCTCGAGGCCATATCGCTGCTCAAAATAGTCTGTAAGATAGTCGGAGTTGCCGTACTTCCCGTCCTTAAACACCATGATACGTTCGACGTCATATCCTCTAGTCCTAAGTGACTCGAAGGCGGAGATTGTAGATGATATTCCGCCCAACCTCCAGTCTCCCACGAGCACTACAGGGCACCTAAGGGCAGCATACAAGTCCGCTTGTGTACTGCCCGATGGGCTGGGGGAATGAATTCCACCAGCCGTTTCGATGAACAGCCAACCCGGCCCGGCAGAAGCTCTCCTGGTGACGTATTCATAGATCTTTTTTAGGATACGCTCGTCAGGGACAACCTATGTACAATCTTAGCTGGGTTCTGCGACTATTTGGATAAGGACTCGGCACATTTCCTCTGGCCGCAATATGCGGGCTCACAGCCTGACTGTATTGAAATAGAGTATGATGAGTAACGCCTTTGGTAAACTTTCCGATATGCCTGAAAATTTCGAGGTCAAGTTAGGGCGTCGTTCTGTAATCGCAGCTCATTCCATGTTGCTTCTACTTGAAGGTCAGTATAGATAATGTAACAATCGAAGAGGACACAGGTGATCAGACACTCATCATCCGCTTCATTTCCCGGTCCAGTAGAGACGGGCTTCAAGTACGCCGTGGCTTCGTCTTTCCATATCCTTCTTGAAGCATTGCAGAGGATGGAGGTGAAGACGGTCTTCCCGACCTCAGTGTTGGCGCCATATATCTTATAAACTCGCAGATTCCGCCAAAGCAGTGGCCCAATTGGGGACATGGTGAAGCCAAGCGCTCTCTATACGAAAAAGCACAACCAATCTCTATTTTAAACTTCAGGAGATTATTCGCGTAAAGCGGCTATATGGTTCTATAGTAACAGTCACATGACCCACAAGAGGGGTACCCTTCGGGTATCTATAGGATTTCTGGTCCCACACTCTCTTTTAGCTTTAGCTTCCTGGCTTCTTTCTTGATCATCATCTAGATATGTCTCCAAATTCAGCCATCAAACTGCACAAAGATGTTCTTTCGCTGTATTCTGGTTTGCGAGGTGTCCTGGGCTACCACGGGTTCTCTGTACTCGGCGGCGCTTGAAAAGCCTGCATACCGGTTAATGTTCAAATATCCGATCGGATGCCCGTTTGCCACGATAGTCGAGTCCCACGGTAGCAGTGCCGATATGCTCCGCAGTCGAGTAGGTAGTGGGCAGGAGGATGTCACGCTAGCGAGTCATTTTCGTTCGCTTCGTGATATGGTGATATGCGATGCGCAATGACCGTTAGAAAAGGTAAAAACAGCTTGAACCATTCCTGTATAGATCTCAGTTTAATAGTAGACTGAATATCCTCAACCTCAGTAGACACCAGCGAAACATGAGTTCGATAGTAGATATGGGTAGCTTAGAAGCAACTCTCCAATCACGATTAGCTCAACGCGAGTCTCAAGGCAGATTGCGGCAATTAAAAACTCCCAGATCGGACCTTGTGGACTTCTCGTCGAACGACTACCTGTCACTTTCGCAAGATCTAGTTGTACGCAACGCTCTTGTAGCACACCTCAATGACCAGGACAAGTCCACCTCCAACACCTCCTCGTCAAACGAGCGCATGATTGGATCTGGAGGCTCTCGGCTGTTGGATGGCAACTCGGCCTTTGCTGAGCAACTCGAACGCAAAATCTCTAGTTTCCACTGCTCGGAAGCTGCGCTACTTTTTAACTCGGCTTTCGACGCCAACGTTGGCCTTATTAGCTGTGTCCCGAGAGCCGAAGATGTTATTTTATACGATAACCTCATTCATGCGAGCATCCATGATGGGATGCGATTATCTCGCGCTACTAAAATGATTCCCTTCGCACATAGCTCTATCATACGACACAATAGAGGACCAAGTGTCGAACTCGAGAAAGATAGTGTGAATCTTACAGCAGCGAACGGGTTTCAGGGTTTGGAGACTGCGTTGAAACAGCTGGTACAAAGCGATTCACAAATTAGGTCCGGGAGATCAAATATTTTCATCTGTGTTGAGGCCCTCTACAGCATGGACGGGGATATAGCGCAATTGGAAAAAGTCTGTGACGTGGTAGAGACATTGCTTCCAAAGCAAAATGGTTATATCATCGTGGACGAAGCGCATTCCATTGGCGTTCTGGGTGATAGTGGCCGGGGACTTGTGTGTCAGCTGGGACTGGAGGACAGAGTATGGGCACGAGTAGTCGGCTTCGGCAAGGCAATGGGGTGCGCCGGAGGTTAGTATACCTATTCATGGCTGCCGTGGCGGGTTCTGCTCACATTGCTTTTCTGAATTATAGGTGCCGTTCTCTGCTCCCCCGTCCTGCGTCTTTATCTCATCAACTATGCTCGGACACTGATCTACACCACTGCTATGTCATTC
The DNA here is from genome assembly GCA_023159215.1 of Xylariaceae sp. AK1471. Taxonomy (NCBI): domain Eukaryota; kingdom Fungi; phylum Ascomycota; class Sordariomycetes; order Xylariales; family Xylariaceae; species Xylariaceae sp. AK1471. Next base: position 167,234 of record JAJKLI010000049.1, read on the forward strand.
CCATCACTAGCCAGTATTAATTCTGTGTACGACTACGTGATAAATGGAAAAGCCGAGAAACGCCTACGGCAACTTGAGACCATAATCCAACATTGCCACGTTCAATTGCAGAGCCTTCATCAACGCTTGAAACCGCCCGCTTCTATCCTTCACGCACCGTGGGGCTCCTCTAGTTCCCCCATCATTCCATTATTCACTACACATCCGAAAAGCCTTGCTAGGCACTGCCAAAACTCTGGGTTTATGATTCGTCCGATAGTGGCGCCTACTGTCCCACAAGGTCAAGAGAGGATACGAATCTGCCTTCACGCTGCCAACACGATTGAGCAAGTTAATGGCCTTTGCCAGGCAATCGAAGCATGGCTGAGCCATTTGAGGGCTGGGCAGAACGCAGAAACGCAGAACGGTAGTCAGACAGGTGTAACTCCAGAAGCGGACTTACAAGGGGGTTTATCGGAAAGCATAAAGGCGAGGCTCTGACAAGTGAGGTTTGAAGCTAGATCACCTTTGATGGTGAAGTGCTGTATTCAGATGATTTACTAGTAATAAATATAAGTTCTAACACTGAATCTGAGGTTGCTCACTGGCTTTCCAACCAATGCCAACCCCTAACACACTGTCATCCTGATGCACGGAAGCGGACTCTGTTCTTGCCTTGCTCGCATCTGTCTGGAGCGGCTCTAGGCCCCATCGACCGAACATCGCCTTATCCTCATCCCAGCTATTACAGTCCGTCGTCAACATTTTTTCGCCAGTGAATATGGCATTAGCACCAGCCATAAAGCACAGCATCTGCTCGCTCTCCGGCATCGTCACCCTCCCAGCCGCAAGTCGGATGATCGTCGCAGGCATCACCAGTCTGGCAGTAGCGATACAACGGACGAGGTCCTCTAACTTGACGGGCTCCTCACCAAACATTGGTGTGCCCTTGATAGGCACAAGCTTGTTAACGGGGAATGACTCCGGGTGCTCAGGCAGCGTGGCTAGAGTATGAATTAGCCCGACGTGGTCAGTCTGTGGTGTCTCCCCGAGACCCAGGATTCCACCACTGCAGACGTGGATGCCAGCTTCTCTCACGTTCTGCAACGTCTGAAGTCGCTCGTCGTAGCTTCTCGTCGTAATGATTTTGGGGTAGTGCTCTCGTGATGTGTCGAGATTGTGATTGTACGCAGTCAAGCCCGCCTGCTTGAGTTCGTTGGCTTGCTCCTTATCAAGCATACCCAGCGTGACGCATGCCTCCATACCCAACGCCCTCACCCCCTTAATCATTTCGATGATGTTCTGCAATCCCCGTTTTCTTCCCTTCATATCTCGCCAGGCTGCGCCCACTTCAACGTCAAGGGTCAGTAATTTCCATTCCGGGTGAATATACAAAGGCTTCGGGAGTATGCAGAGCTCTTGAAACAGGAGTATAACAGGAACGACGGATTTTGGCTCCTCGTAGTTACCCAAAGAGGAAGAAATTCAGTCTACAAACTACTCACTACAGAAGCGGTTGGAACCGTTTTCCTTAGCGACTTTCGCGGCTTCGAGAACTGACTGCACCGTAGAGAGCTTCTTGGCCTCGAGGCCTGTGCTGTATCTCGAGGATTGGGCGCAGTAGGAGCAATCCTCAGTGCAGCCACCGGTTTTGATGTTCATTAGTGTACATAGCTGAATAGCTGACGGTTTGTGAAATCGTCGATGAACGCCCCCGGCCGCGGATGCGAGTTCCATGAGCGGCTGGTTGTAGATCTCAGAGATCTCATCTCGTGTCCATGTCGTCCTCGGTAAGTTTGCGGCCATCGCTTGCTGGAATGTCGAAGCACATCTTCGGTATAAAGAAAGAGAGGCCGATCCGGATTTGCCCCGGCTCCGAAGGGCATTGAAAGAGCTGAAGCTTCGCATGACTGTGGCTGATATCTTGTCACCAGAAGCTGCCTTCCGTGCGGACAAGAATTGCCCGCTGTACTCCTATCTAGGCACGCTTCGTAATGCGGCCTTTTTCACTGGTTGATGATGTCCACTCCGGATAAAAGTGTGGCAGGCGGGGTGATCTAGGGTTCGGTAAAGCCAAACCCGTGGGCTCACTTAGGTTGGCCCTCCAGAAGAGTCCAACTGAATTGTAGTATGTAGATATTAAAACAAGTTGTTTGGTATTAATATAATTTGAAATTAAGTAGAACTTATTATATACTCTTGTTAAATAATATTGTACGTTTATAAGTGTTTAAAATGCAGTTTTTTGGTTGGTACCATACATTATAACTTTGGCTTCAGGTTCTTAGGTTCTTGGCATTGGGTTGGGCCGACGAACCCTGGGGTGATCCAGGTTGCTCTGCATATGCGCTTAATTATTTCGAACACCCGCTGAGAAGCAAGTGTTTTTCTTTATCAGAGGAGTTGATATGCATCAACTTCTAGGATCAGGGCCGGTTTGCTATCTCAGACCCTTGCACATCTGATGTTGGCGTCAATGTACCCCTACACTGCGAATGTGCGCCTATGTCGTCATAACTGTTGCGCGTGAATCAGCTAGGACGATACCGTTCCCCAGAGCTCATTGGTGTTCGCGAACAGGTGCCATTCCAATCAATCCTCTAAATTTGGAACAAAAACCACCTCTTCCAATTAATATTCTCTATAGAACTAGATAACAAATACCTCTAGATGTAGACCGACTGTAGAGGTGAAGAGGAAACCCGTAGATACTTTGTCATAGTTGCAGTTTTGAGGAAATATTTGCTGTCGTTGGTTTACCGCTTGTTTAATCCATCGAATGGGATACGGCGACAATATCCCAGGCCAGAGGGTTCAAAATCTTTCTCGGAAACCCATAAAGTCAACCGTCGACCAACTAAAGTGGAATGGAGAATTATAGTGCAAACTGACGTCTAGGCGGGGACTGACAAAATTGTGAACGGCGTGATGAACAGCTCAACAAGTACGGCATTGTGCTGAATAATTAGCAATGACTCTATCGCCAGACAACTCTCTTCCTATATTGCCCACTCCTGACGGTATAAGAATTGGTTACATTTGGAGAAAGCCAAACATAAGGATATGCAAAAGAAGCTATCATAATATTGCTACCAAAGGTTGTGCTTACTTATTTTATATGTTGGCCTTTAGACGTAACTCAAGCTAGAGCTTCTAAATTGCTGTCTAGCACTAATACTGGCGTTGGTGCGTTAGCGAAGTCCAAAAAGTGCTACCGATTGTGGAGTGTAGCATAGATCGTCTACGCTAGGGATGCAGTTAGAGCTAACCGGCTCAGCTCTGGCTAGCAGGGATGCCAAATAGCACCAACAGCAAACAGCTCTGCAAGTGGTTGTGATCAGGAATGATCGAGAAACTTCTTCAATACTCATAAGGAATGTGCCGTTGGGAGAAGGTGTCTTTAGAAGTCTAGTTAAGGCATTGGTTTGGCATATTCTTGTCCAGGTAAAACTCTTCTCCAGGAGAGTCTTGATTGTTGTCCATTTTTAGGGAGATCCAATAATGTATTGCCTGCTTTCTAAGCAGCATTCGAGAATCAAATCGTCCAACAGAGTATAAAGTAGAGGTATAATGAAATCCATCAAAATTAAAACATCTAATAGGACCTCTTTCCTGCTACGTAAACTCCCATGAAATTTATTTATGTCTTGGGTAATTATTACTATATCTATTAATTATCCTATAACTAAAAAATGAGATAGCTAGTAAAATGTAATATAAACATACAGATCTCTGACGTATTTAAATAAAATAATAATATTAACGTACTAGTTCTAACAGTTAACACATGCTAACTCTCGGTACAATCAACAATTTAGGCATCCTCTATTCAAATCAAACGAAGTTCAAAGGTACCTCGCTTATGCACTGCAGCACCGCCTCCACATTCATGATCAACTTTTTGGTGTGAGCCTGACGCTAGGCTGACACAATTGCGGTGATAAAAACGTGGATCCTTAATCTACGCTACCCCCGTTTTTCTTCTTTTACTCCATCTTCGCGCTATTTGGCCCCCAATGGATGCCAGTGTTCTGATAACTCCGGAACTTAACTTTGAGATGTGGCTTTGGAAGTACTTCACTGTCGCGAAGGAAGTTTCCTTTGCATTCCAAGCGACTAGACACACCGAGGCAGCGTTTTGGGACTTACGCTACCCATCTAGCCATGCAGGCCCTTTGAATAGTGAAGGACTGTTGAGTAAACTTAGCATTGTCGTGAGCAAAGGACCTTTTATTGTTCCGGAATCATTACTATTTAAGCTTATCAATGAGTAGGAGGCCGCGATGGCGGGTGGAACGGCTCCAGCTGGCGTTAGAACACAGCAACAGCACCCGTCCAATGCCCAACCACCATTCTTCCTCATGTAAGTTCTTCTGGTGCATCACAGTGACCATTTAAATATCTCGAAACGACTAAAAAATAATCCAACCCGATTAGATCATCTGTCGGATGCCCCTCAGCCGTCAAGGACACTATCCATATCTCTCCAGATGTGTTCAAACGTCTGAACGCCGCCATCGGTTTCAGACAAGAATTTCATTCCTTTTATTTCACTGAGCTCTTCCATTGCTCATATCATTTTGCATATGAGAACTCGGGTGATGACGTGGATATCCCAACCTCACTAAGTAGGGATACGACTTATTCAAACCTAGCCCATTTCAAAAGCCATCAACTTACACCTGGATCTAGTCATGTTCCTCCGCTGTCCGCGGAATAGCAAATCTGTCGTGTGCGTCTTGCGAATTCGACTGTCTGATCGTGGTTGCGTTGCCCTACTTTTTGGCTGTGACCACCACGGCGTGCAGCGCCTAGCGAATTTGTGCGCAGCGCAGTCCGAACTTCTCAAAATTCATCCACTCTACCTCCTCGCGTTTATCTATGAGACGAGATACGAAATTTGGACACATTGGCTCTCTTCTATATGGATGCGAATCAATGCGATTGAAACAGCCACAAACATGACTAGCCCCTCATGGTCAAATGAGGGCGTGCCTCTAGAGCGGATTAAAGCGCTGAAGGATCCCGACACATTGCTCACTTATATTCATGGGACACATACAGAACTTTGTCACTGCGAAACTGTCGTTTCGTTCGCGACTAGTTTCGGCCCGTTCTGTCTTGATATGTTAGACATTTTGGAGGGCGGAAGGGAGCAGCAGTCTTTGCCCGCTCTGGCCAAACGACACAGGGCCGGCCTAGAAGAAAGGATCAAATTTACTGCAACTAGGTGTAATGCTGTCCGAGAAAGAATTGTGGAATTTAAAGAAAGACTCCGCGGGCAAATCAATGTCGTGAGCCTCCCCATGAAAGTCAGAAGTGAACCGCCATGTTTTATAACACAAATGTAGTCATTCAGTCTCATCGCCCAACGACATAGCAAAGTAGCAATCAACGATAGCGGTACAATGAAAGCGATCGCCATTCTGGGTCTGCTTTTCCTCCCAGCTGCTCTTACCACGGTAAATAGCTACCCATACTTACGTTAGTGCTCAGCGTTTTTTTGACGTTATCCTTAGGCGATCTGGTCAGCAGATCTCTTTCAGCTTGACCCAAAAACAAATTGGAAAGCGTATCTGGGAACAACTGTTGGAGTGACGCTGGCCGTCTTTATCGTTTGGACAGTTAATATGAGAGTGTCGCGTAAACGAGCTATTATTCTCGAGAGCGGCCACAACGCCGTCTAGGGATTGTGCAAAGCATCGGAGGTGCCACGGCTAGAATTTGAAGCGGGAGCAGATTGTTTTTCCGCCGTCACCGCTGTTTCTGTACGTACTGGGTGCCACTTCATGATTTATTTCTCTTCTCCTGGATCTCCTCATATAATACCTCTATTACTTTCCCTTGCCCCTAGAGGCTGGGAGGTCGGTGGCTGCGATGCCGTCAGAGGTATAACCAGACAATGAGCTATCCGTTATCTCCGGCCACGGTACGACCTCCTGCGGAATATATCCTATCCGCTAGCGACGCCTTATCCGATGTTGTCTCTTGATATCCTGAATGAGACATGGTTTATCTGATTTTTAACATTTGGTGTTAAATAGTACTTTTAATAAAAGCTCTTTAGCAGCTTTATCGCGATAGTTTTGATATAGACAAAATAGCGCTCCCCAAAGTGTGACACTGAAGTCACGGTCGAGGGGAAGAAGAGAAATACACCGTACAGGAGATCTCATGAGTGTCCTAGACCCTCTGGAATATGGTGTCCTCGGCGTCCTAATGAAAAAGTAACGGGGTGTGTTGGATGACGAGTCGAGGTTTCTTCGACTGCCGCCTAATTACCGAGGCCATACCCCAGAAGCCGAGGACAAAAGGAAAATAAATACAGACAGCACTACCTTGTCTGAATAAAGTGCCTCGATCTGTACTAGGACTCTCAACTAATCCACAGACTGTGGCACTTACACCTGGGCCTCCATTTTTAAAGCAAGAGCAGTAGCGTCCTTGAACTCTAACACTAGATATAAACAATCAATTGCATAACAAATAATTTTGAGCTTAATAGCACCCTGTGCGCATTTTGTTATGTGATTTTTCTTCTATTTCTCTTAGTTTTAATCTTTCCTTTATTTGTTCAGAAACCCCCTTTATAATGAACAATCGCACAATTTTATCCTATCCAAAAAACGATGATCGAATTGCGCAGGTTAGTAATAATGGGTATATTAATGACATATCATATTTTGGTATATTGGGTCCACGGTTAAATAGACCGCGTTCATCCTCAAAACTCTTACGTTGTAGTTGCGAGCCCAGCTGTATACGAGTCAATACAAGAGCTCGAGCCAGTCACCAGTAATGCGATTTTCAATTCCTCGTATCATCTCACCTACCTATCTGACACGAAAAACAATCTCTGCTGAACGGGGCATCAAACGTTCCTCTCATGGTAGTACTAATAGTTTCAGTGGCACAGTGGAACTCGTATCTCGAATGTTCATTTTAGCAACAGTTAGCAGTGATATACCTGGAAGCGAACGAAGTGTTCATGCCACTTTAGCTTTCCTGCGGTTGGGGGGAAAATCAAGGACGAATTGCAGCTATGTGATAGGATTGTGATGGCAGATAATTTGGGTTTTAGCGATGGCTTTCCCGCAGTGGCCAACTCATTTCCAGCGCTGGCAGCTTCGGTTCCGCAGCTAATGTAGTCGACCACGCCGCCGTTTGTGAAGGGGAGAGGAAATAAAGGGAGGGCCTGCCCGTTTCTTCTCGCTATCGGATAAGAATTCATCGTGTATCTGTAGTAGCAGTCACATGCCATACAAGTTGGGACACCCTGTTCGGCACCCATAGGGTTCCATGGCCTGCGCTCTCTTTAAAGGCATGTCACTTAATTAGAAAGCAATAGTAAGTCATAATTTGATAAGGAAAATGTATTTGTATTACTGTTGTACAGGCGATAAATGAGCGAGGGAGAAATAAGTATAACGGCCCCTTGTATAGTTTAAATGTGGTCACACTTTGTCAGCAATATATAGGGTAGCACTAATGGGGGTACTATGGTTGAATTTTTACCCTCTGACAAATTTCGATGTCATCGGTCTTACAGTATTTGCATTATGGCTGGCGTCTCAACCTAGAACTGCGCCTCAGCGCTGAGAGCAACTCGAAGTCGTGGGTGTCAGGACTTGAAGCGCTAGAATAACCCTCTGTGTCGCGACTGGACGAATGCTCTTGTTCCTTTTCGACTGGTTCTGGGGAGGTTATTGCTTCCTCGTTCTTTTGCAACGAACTCACGATTTCAGGCGCTTCTTCTAACAGCTTATTGGTAGCCGTTCTCAACATTTCGTTTCGGCGAGCCTTGTATTTCTTGCACCGCTCGTTGTGCTTCTGCTTACATACGAGGCACAAAGCAGTCCCCACCACCGCCGGAGTATTCTTGCCGCATTTCGTGCAGAGTCCCGATGCTCGGCGCCTTTGATTAAGCTTCCTCTGGTATTCTGATCTACGCGTGGGTGTTTTTGGTGAGTTTTGTGGTTTCTTGTCTACTTTGAGGCAAATTGAGAGGAAAGTGTCTACGGCTCGTTTTCTCTCCGCCATTAGTCTCCGTCTTTGTTCCATGCAGCTGGAACAGGATCTAGTAGAAGGCGAATCCAAAAGTGCATTAGCGCAGTACACACACTTGCCTGACATCATTCTCTTTTCCCTGTATCGTTTAGCAGCGCGCTTACGGTTGTCCCGGCATTTTTGACAACGAGTGTAACCGGGAGCCGCGGGATTTTTGCACAGTGTACAATTCCCTTCCATGGCTGAAGCCATTCTTCTTTCTCTAAATCGTGTACAAGCGCGTTTATGGTTGTCATGGCATTTCTGGCAACAACTAAGATTGGGAAGTGCCGGATTTTTGCATTCTGTGCATTGTCGTTCCATGGCTAGAACACGATGATTCTTATCCGCGTGTATAGGAAAGTCAGGATGTGGACAGAGCCTATTGTCTTTCTTTGCACTGGAGAATGATTGCGATTAGGTTGAGATAAGATTTTACTAGGTCGCTTAGTAGTGTTGGTCACCCTCCCTAAGGATCCAGCCGGAAATTCTGGATGAATTTATGTTTATGACATAAAGAATGATGCACCATTGTCCATGACAACCCGAAAAATAACATTGTTCCGGGTCAACACAAGCAATAAAAGAATTGTTCTAATAGATCGATAAAGGCAACATTTCTTAGTTTGTTTCGCCTCATTATGCTCTTTCATCATTACAATGTTCTTTATTAATGATATTCTTACTTCAAATTATTGTTCTAGATTGAATTTAGAGTAACATGAGCAACAAGAATGTGTTACTACTGCTATATTAAAGAGTTTTCAGTGTTTGCGAGAAATATGTCAAAGCTTTACACTACTCCTGTCGACACTAAGAACTTATATTCTTCCTTTTAGCTGTTCTTCTATGAGAATTTAATCCTTAGAACTAGGTCCTACTCTATTTGAGGAAAATGCTAGCGGCACTCTTCTTGAATCCCTGTATTACATGACGCCCAGCCTTTCCAACTTTCTTGGCTCTGCTATCTGCAGCATTTTCTGGCAGCCAGATATCAGTTGCAACCTTGTCAGTCCCTAGTACGCGTCGATATTCCGCGTCTTTAGACCGTTCGTAAAAACATGCAATATAGAGACCATTTCGAAAATCTTCCTCCGTAGGCCATGCTTCGGCCTATAGTGAGTGGTTCGGTGTTTTCTTCCTTGGCAATCCAACTATATTCGATTGGATTGAGCGGTTTCTAGAGACACTTGAGGAGCGTTACGGCTATGGTTCAACATTAAAGCCTAACTTTGTTATAGCTGCTTGGTCTGGGGTGCCTTAACCTTTTTTGGACATGGCCGTGTTCTAAACAATCTAGCTAGCTTTTGCGATTGTTACAATAAGAAGATCGTACTTGAGGGACAGAATATAGCTTAAACAGGGCGATTGCAAGAAAGGATTTGCTAGTACGTTCTGTAGACTGCGTTTATAGTTTCGTGCTCTTTCGAAAATATCTGGAAACTTTGCCATCTTTATTTTGATTATTATTTAGCTTACTTGTAGTAGCGAATCTGACAGTCCCTTTCGTTCGCTAAGCTATTTTCCTGCCAGGAAGCTTCTCTATAATCGATAAAGTACTTTAGCCTCTCTCGCTTTCGTTTGTGGTAGCTAGTTCGAGTCTGCGCTCTCCAGAGAGGAACGAATAAGCGTCAGTGCCAAGCTATACAGTTCGTTAGTAAAAATATCAAAGTAGGAGTGCAATCATACCGCAGATACTGCATACTTATTCCACTGCTACAATTAATGATCTTTTCTTCCTTAAAAGCATTCTTGGTAATTAGTTGAGTAAGAATACGATGTATATCGTGTTTCGCGATGTGTTTAGCTATACTATGGCATATCTTGAGACTTTTCTGATCAAATCTCGTCTTCTTTCCTATCAAAATTTTGGCACATTGGGTCGGCGTTAGCTTCCCATGGTGTTGCATAAGCGTTAGCACTGCTATAGCATACTGCGGAAAGCCCACCACTTGTAAGACATCGCTTGCCTCGCAGTTGTCGCAACTTGCGTTATATTTTGCTCTAGAAAATGATTGTTTAAAGTAGCGAAGGATTTCGACTCGGTAGCAATCCGTTCGGTTGTTGCAAAAGGCGATCACTTTCTCTAAAAGGTTCCCCTGTCGTGCTTTTTGTTCTTGACTCCATCTCTTATGTAGGTTGGTTATCTCTTGGTTAGGATACTAGCAATAGGGCCTAAAACTCGACATCACTTTCATATACCTAGGTAATGCCTGGTCCTCCTTCTCAACGACCCCATAAACAAGGGGACACGTAACCAAGCACCCCAGCACGGTGCAGAGCTAAGCTACCACTTCATGCAAGAAGCAGTCGGACTATACCCTCGTGCCTTTCTACAACGGCCCGCCCAAGCGCTTTAAACCCGTATTTGTCTCTAGCAGCGATATCGGCCTTGCCCGTAATAAGAAGCAGCTTGACTATAGCTTCGTGTCCTTTTCTAACAGCTAATAAAAGCGCTGTTTGACCTTCGATATCTTTAACCTCGATATTGGCCTTGCCCGTAACGAGAAGTAGTTCGACCATAGCCTCGTTCCCTTGTACAACGGCCCGCGAAAGCGCTGTCCGACCGCATGTATCTTTAGCTTCGATATCGACCTTGCCCGTAAAAAGAAGCAGTTTAACCATAGCCTCGTGGCGATATTGAGCGGCTAACATAAGCGCTGTCCAGCCGTATTTATCTTTAGCCTCGACATCGGCCTTGCCTGTAACGAGAAGCAATTCGACTATAGCCTCGTGTCCTTTTATAACAGCATGCGAAAGCACTGTCCGACCGAAGTCATCTCTAGCGTTGACGTCGGCCTTGCCCGTAACGAGAAGTAGTTCGACTATAGCTTTGTTTCCTTTTTCGGCCGCCCAAAAAAGCGCTGTCCGACCGAGGCTATTTCTATCATTGATATCAGCCTTGCCCGTAATAAGAAGTAATTCCACTATAGCTTTGTTTCCCTTTGCTGCGGCCAATGAAAGCGCTGATAAACCGAATTCATGTCTGGCCTCGACATCGGCCTTGCCGGTAATAAGAAGCAGTTTGACCATAGTCTCGTCTTCATTACTAACGGCTAACCGAAGAGCTTCCTCACCGGAGCTACCTCTAGCTTTGCCCGCAACGGCAAATAGCTGGACTATAGCCTCGTACCCATTTTCAACGGCATATAGAAGTGCTGTCTGACTGGAGCTATCCCCAGCCTCGACGTCGGCCTTGAGAAGCAGCTGGACTATAGCTTCGTGTCTTTTTCTAACAGCCCATAAAAGCGCCGTTTGGTCGTATCTATTTCTAGCCACGACATCGACCTTGCCCGTACCGAGAAGCAGTTCGACCACAGCCTCGTGCCCTTCCCGGATGGCCAACGAAAGCGGCGTCCAGTCACCTTCATCTCTGGCATTAATGTCTATGTCAGCCTGGTCTGCCATTTTTAAGATTAACCGTAACGGCCCTATAACCCCATATCGTGACAACACGTGGACCAATTGCGTCGCTTTTGTCGGGCACTGCTGGGAAGATGGTTGTATGATATGGTACACCGATACCCATAGCTGCAAAAGAGACTCTGACGGCCACGCAAAATAGTCTAGAAGGTCATCTTGAGGTACCCCCTTCGTCTCACTATGTTTTGCGTGTCCTATCCACGACATTACGGCGTAACGCAGTAATGGAAATGCAGATATCAAGACATCACGATTGCAGATTTTTGACTGCCTAATCTCCTCCATCGCCATGTATCGTATGCAGGTCCTAGACAGCTGATAGTGTGCAATTCCCACCACCAAATTTACTGTAGCGGTGTCAGTTGCGGCTGACTTCAAGCTACTGTCGAGAGCCAATAGACCTTTCTCAATAAAAAAGTCCTTGACCGACTGGTGGATGAACTGCACAGCTTCTGTATCGGATAAAGGCACAGTCTCAGTAAGACCGCGACTAAGCGTTCTAAGTCTCCTCCTCATCCTATCGCAGTTACTTACGTAATCTTCCGCACCCTGGCACTGCTCCAATGATTGGTGCGAGAAATCGGCGTCAACAACTATGGCCCATCGCAATTCGTCGAGGGACAAGGGCTGCTCGGCAAAACAGATCCATTGGAATAATTTCAAGGAAGTTGGTCTCTCGTCCATGCCTCGGACGAGCTCATCATATAGCTCATCGAGCTCCGGAGGGGTGGAGTTAACTCTGTTTTCGATCCTTTTCAGACTTGTTCCTTCATTGTCAAGATCCAAAGCTTTATTCACTACGAGACGTGCCCACATGAAGATGCCTTCGGCGCGCTTCGTGATCAAAGCCGGTATGAAAGATGCCATTAACATAGGCGATGTAGAAAGCTGGGTATGCACATATGTTGAAATATCCCGTCCATTTTCTCGTTCAAGGCAAATTTCGAACTTGCAATCCTGATCTAAAAGAGGATAGTGACGGCAACTAAAGCAGATATGGAATCGTGAACCGCTAGATTGTGGGTGCCTGAGCAGTGACTTGAGTTCCTTGACTAGCCAGACCGCATTGTCTTTACCACTTTCATCCAAGGCGTCGATAAATAGCCAAACCGAGCGATTTTCCAATACTTTTGAAAGCGACGATTTTAAATAGCCAAGTAGCTCTTGCAGATGCCACTGCCACTTTTCATCTGGCTCGCCGACTGTATCGCAGCGTTGTTGAAAAGTGGTAACAAGGTCCGGTAGTGCGTCGGGAGCCCAACTAAGGATCTGATATAAGAGCGACCGAAAGAGCCCGAGTGGCGTTTTCTGGAGCTTAGCGCCACGACCGTGGAAAAAGAACGGAAGAACAAGAGCATTATCTCCAATGTTAGACGCTATCACGACATTGTTGGAAACGTATCGCAGCAACGTCGACTTCCCTGAGCCTGGTTTACCCTTGATCCAAAGCAGGCCTCGATCGCTAGCGACCCAGCTCCTATATGTTTCGTGTCGAAGAAGCCAGTCGCATGTCCCCTGGGCGGCAGAATCGATATCCTTGGATCGACTTTCCATGCCAAGAAAGGCCAGCGACTTTAAGCAGTCTTGTGACAGCCGCGAGGGATCTGGCAGGCTTTGGGTTTCAATTTTCCTCACCAACTGCAAATAGTTGTCATGATCGTGCTTGATCTTGAGAATTGGAAGCTGACAAGAGTCGATTAGATCCTATACGGGCCTTGCATGATAATGTTCTCTTATAATGTTCATAAACTTACCCAATTCTTAACCTCGGTGTCTGCAGCATCGATCATTTCCTTCTTTTGAGAAATCGAGAGGTCACTCAGCTCATAAACTCCACGCGCAACGCGCCCTAAAATAATTAGAAATGTCAATTCAGACCTAACTCTGAGAACGAACCTGCATTGCATTGCCGCAAGTAGTTTTCCAATGCCACCACGTAGAGCAAGGTGGCCTTGTAGACGTTTGTTAAGCAACGGTCGAACTCTTTGTCAGTTTGCAGCCCTCGGAACCATTTTTCGTACTCTGTGTATCTCGACATAATCCCGGTGATGACCTCTGAACTGGACAAGACAAATTCGCGAGCTTTTTTTGCGTTTGCAGCGACCTGCAGACTAAAAGACACAACTGACCATCCCAATGCCGCGTAGCCCGACCGATCAAACTTGACAGCAGCGTCGCCAAGTGACTTGAACTTCAAGGCTCCATTAGCGATCTTTTCAGCGACCTGAAGTTGTCATTAAGCATGCGTTTTATGAGGTTTATAGGACGAGACCGAACTTACAGGCCTCCAGGTCGCGTTCTTGTCTTTCTTTTTGAGCGCCTCCGCTCTTGAAATAATAAGACTGACATCATCAGGGTGTGAATTTCTCTCTCGGCCATTCCGTTTGGACTTGATGAGACTGTCGAGGCTTTTTCGGTCTTTTGGATCAAGACCATCTGCTGCTTCTTTCCAAAGGGACTCTGTGACTGGCTGCTGTTGGGCTTGATTATCCTGCGCTTGAAAAGGTCGAGAGGTGTGCTGTATACATCCTTCTGAAACCGAACTCGCTATCGAAGCCGAGATGGACCTCTCGGGAGAGGAAACAGAGTGTTCTGGGTCGGGGTGCGATTGCAAGTTGGTTGAGCCAGTGTCGCTGCTTGTCTCTGGTTGATTGTTTCCTGGAGGTCTTAACTGCTTGTTTCCGAACTTGAAACCCTTCAAAATCGCGTTGCGTTTCTCTTTTATTGGGATCATATTGGAGTCCTTATAGATGAGGACGAGGCGTAGATTTTGCACCTGTGTGTACGGGTATGAGCCTGGTTCATACCGCTGACACTGACGACCTCAGGAAACAAAACTCGCGAAGCGAGTGCTTTCAGCTAAATCAAATGCTTAAGATGATGGAGCTTTAACCCCTTTATCGTTCGCTTTCTTGTCCGTGACCAGCCGAGCATGAAGTGAATGAGTTTGTGAGACCGCCGGACCTTCGGAGAACAGAGAAAAAAAGACGAAATGGAGGGGGGCTGAGTGTCGCAGCCATCTCTGAGCCGGCGCTCGCAGGGTAACATGAATGCATAGCCCGCTGCCTAGTGGCCAAATGAAAACTTAAAAATAAAAATAAATAAAAAAGCGAAGTTATGACAGGCCTCTCCGCCACCCCCGTTGTTTCTACCTCATCGTCGGTGTCTATTCACAGGCCATTAGTGTGGAGCGGAGATATTGATACCAGAAACATCGAGCATAGCGACGGCTTCGGCTTGAATTACGCGGCACTTGTCACGGGGGTAGTGAGGCTCATAGCGGGCTAATTCTTGAGGTTGCTATGCTGCGCAGGAGCTCTGTTTATTGCCTGCTTTGAGAATAGGCTAAAATGAACGTGTGGTGTAAACGCCAGTACTAGATACGAGCGCCTCCGTCAAATCTTGTTGTCGCAGATACCAAGGCAAAACCTAATTGGCCAGCAGTTTTCTATGTACTGCTAAGGAAAGACATACGTATATAAAGACCTGAACTCATAGCGTAAAACTAAATAAAGATCAAAGGGGAAAATAATCATGTTTATATAAGAGAGATTAGAGCATTTAATGGCAATGGAGGGTTTTATTTTCCTTTTATGCTTTACTGTGCTCCTTGATAGCATAGGGACAACCCCTGGTCATAAAGGGGTGGGCTGCTTTTACGAGCAGAGCTCTCAATAGAGCAAATATCAATTTAACTGTAATAAGCCAGTGTGAAATAGTTTTTTACTTCATGTTCAGTTTTGACATAAAGGTATAGTCGTATCGCGCCCGAGTAAATAGGGTCTTCCAAGGGTGCTTGAAATTTTAATGAGAAACCAGAGCTGCTCCTAATTAGAACTCCAAATCTATATATTAGACGGTTAATTCAAAGTAAAGCTGAATTTCTTGGGGCGGTTCTTGAAGTCGTAATCGAGGTTACAGTGATGTGATTATAGTCGAATCCTACTTCAGCCTGAGTTGAGCTACGATGAACAATTTTTTTTTAATTGGTCCGGGAAAATCATAATTATAACGCTTCCATTGAATTAGTCTGTATTCAGATAGCTAGGCAAATGAGTGAACTGCTGTGGCTGTTTCGTTGATCCTTCCACCACCTACCTATTTTGATACATGCTGCGAAACTGCCTCTCCAATGACGCAACACTGCGCGGGCCTTTCCTCGACTCGCTTGCAGCTGCGCCGCAGCCAGCCAAATCTGAATGAAAGCCGCAGACTAACTGGATCTAATCAGCTTTAGATTATGCACTCTTGGTTCTTTCCAATGTGAGCGATAGCGCACCGGCTCAATGCCGCGAGGGCAGGCCAGAACAGCTGTGGCACAGTATTATTTAGCTTCCCCCCATGCCAGCGAAGACAAGATCATAGCGTAACTGAAGGTTCAACACCAAAGTCTTATCGACGCGTATAGCCTCAATAGTCCTCTAGTTGAAACTCTCTTCAAGAGCGAGGCAGGCCTGCACGCTGCCATTTCCAACATGGACCAAACAACACTTTCGCCATGTTGGATTCGAGACCTACTAAATATAGGCCCCGACTACGAGGGCAAAGACCTTCGTCATTAGCTTGCAGCAAGTCATACCAAACAACTACTGTTAACCTCGACCGTTTACAACCAGCGTTGCGAAGGTTGAAGGAACTACGCTGCGTAGATAGCTACAACACATCGAGTGCTATCTTCTTCACAAGCCCAGCTACGGCGCACCAAGGACTGCGAACCATGTCGATTTTAACACTAACGAAGACTACTACTACGGCCTTGTACGGGCTAGCTACATCTGGCCTCTGAACTAAGTAACCAACGGCTTGAAGGGCCTAGGTCGCTGATGTTCCAGGTGGCAGTGCTGCCCTCGACCAACGGAGAGAGTACGGCTAGGCAGGCTCGTTAGTACATGCGAGCCAAACGTCCTCCAAAATGAGTTGCCAGATGGGCATATAGGACTATGTCGTACGCGATTCTTTTCTTTGAAAATCCTAGCTTAGCAAAATCCTAGACCTATCTGCACCTTCCACGGCCCCCCACTACGATGGTTCGCGGTATAGATCAGCAGCAAACTGACGGCGGCGGTGCCTCTCATAGCCTTCGATCCGCATGGCTTCCGGCAAGGTAACAGCGCAGTTCTTAGGCCTCCCACGCGTTCGCGCGACGTTCGGCTCACGTACGAGTAGCAGAGGGTTCTGGCCAGCCATATTGACACCTGTACTCCAAAACGGATCAATATCATGCATCTTCAAAGGTGTGATTTGTGGGTGTTCTGGCGATAATTCGATGTTCTAATGAATTTGGCAGAAGCAAACCAAGCTGTATTGCATTGCCATCATAGAACTATGCCTAGGAATAGGTCGGGGGATAGGATTGCCCGGACGAGGAAGATAACTTTCAGCACGGCGATGTTGATCTAAGGATTATCTCGGCAAACTTTCAAGACCTGCTCCCATTGGGAATAAGTTGCTGGCTTCCTGCGCTAAATATGAGTGAACTAAAATGTGTAGTAACTACCTACATGCATAGATGCCATGACTAGTCGTTCGTCGTAATAAAAATAAGATGGTCAAAACCCACCAGGCAAGTCCGTCTTTTTACGATTATCTATTCACTAATAGTACATTATTGCTTCGCCTTTTATTATCATTTCTACTACACTTAGAGCATAGTAGTGACAGAGGGGTTTTCCGCATTCCCCTTCTTTTGCAATGTTAGTATTATAATATATCTTTGCAAAGCCAATTCCTCATCAATCAACCGCCCGCTTGGCTAAGTGGTATAGCGTGTCACTAGTAGCTACCCCTGAAAACTCAGGGATCCCTCATGGCATGACAAGATCAGCGGTTCGATTCCGCTAGTGGGCATTTCGTTTTTTATCATTCAAAATATCATTCAATATCAGTTGTAAGCATTGAACTTTTTTTCCCTCAGATGGGCAATGCCAAGTCTTGGGGGTAGAAGGCTTAACTGATCGCGGTGTTCACGCTGACCCTAACGGCCTACTGAGAGGAAGTCATAGCCCTTCGGACGCTAATCCAGCAACAACTCCATGAATCACTTCTACAACACCAACGCCACACATTTCAACATGAGGGCATCCACTATCTCTAACTTCCTCGCTAACTCAAAGAGCAACCCAATGACTCTGCTTGTTGACTAGAGTGAAACCACGGGTGATGCCCCGAGCCCTACCCTTGCACCAATTGCAAACCAGAAGGCTACGGCTCCGGACTAGAAGCAAAGGTTAGGCCTTGGAAGTATTGTCAAACGAATTGCAAGTAGCTCGCTAATGGCTTACAAGACCCGGTGCCCCTTTCAGTTTCAATGAAAGCTTGAGTAGACTATATTAAAAAGAAGAAGAAAAGAGCAAACGGTAGTTGACAAGAATTCATTTACTACTATGCCTGAAATAGTTTTCACCTCAATAGCTTCTTTTCTCTTGTATTATTTATACCTTAGTCCTTGTATATACACAATACATATATGAGTATGATTAATATTTATTTTAATCAAAGCAGAGGTCTTACACAGTCTGCCTCGGTTTGAAGAGATGAGCCGATGGGCTGCCATCATATACCAAGCCTAGATGAATTCTATGTTATAAGTTATAAGTAGAAGTTAAATGGCGTTCTCTTAGGACTTTAGTGAACAGCCCTCCCGATAAAATATCTACTAGATTACCTACCTACCAAGGTGGTTTATGCAAAAGTAGGAGTCCTTCGTAAGGGTATTCAGGATGTATGAAGTCTCGAGATTCCGCAAAGTGAATTAATGGATATAGCTAGTATGACTGGGGAATGATCATAAACTGGCTGTATGAAACTTGTAGCACTTTGCTTTACCTTTAATTTTGTATATAGTAGTTGCACCACGTTCGAATATTTCAAAAAGGTGAGAAGTTTTTTCGCGAAAGGTAATTTTGCCTCTCATCTCGCGTCACATCGTGCTCTTTGTAAATTGGACGATTTTATGGCAGGCCTTCCAGATCTCCAGGGTCAAGAGGTGTATCCCTCCAACACCTGCGGTAAACCACTAGAAATCGGTTTTATAGAAGAGATAGGAATGGATTAAATTCATTAGTGTGGAAAGTGAAAATCAACGGGGAGTTTTATGCGTTGAGAAATGTGAATTGTCGAGCAACCCTCCCCTTTGGCACCAACAACCTCGCCACATCCCCTATCGCTCATCCTTATAGGGACGCAGTTCAACTGGTACCGCGAAGGCGTCGAGGCTTATGGCGTTAATCTGACGCCTGAGGATGAGGAAAGCTACTTCCAGCCCTTCTAGAACGGGTGCTGCACCTATAGCCAGTTAAAAGCCCTCAGCCGCGAAGACCTCGCCATAGTGTGCCCCAGGTACCCAAACCTCGACGGGAAACATTTCGATTCGCTAAAGAGAATATATGATAGATTTTTCGCCTTAGTTAGGACTAGGACCCGGACGAAAAGTATGTCCGTCGCAAGCCACTGCGGGCTCTTGTCAAAGATCTCGTGGATATCCGCTGGGATGGCATGGCTGAGCGAATCAATCTGAGTAATAACCCGCGAACAGCACGGAAAGCGATCGGAGACCTGAAGACCCTCCACCGACTCAAGATCTGCGCTGGTGATATCAGTATGGAGAATTTCGTCTTCGGGAAGCACATTGACTTTAGCAGTGCGAGGGCGGCGCCGCACCCGCTCCTCACTAAGCGTTACGGTAATGACTTTCCGCCCCTAACTAAAGCAATTGGCTATCCCTATGAACTCGACACCCTTATCGCAGACTGGAACACTCTGCATCTGGACTAGAAGGTTTGGGCTTGCTGCAGGCCGCTGTTTGAGTATGTGAAAAGACTCAGGAAAAGGGAAAGGGCAGAGGTTATGTGATGTGCATCCGGTAGATTTTACTTACGAGGGGGCGGGGAAGAGGTTTAATAGATCGCAGGGGAGGGTGCGACATGCCTTGCCCAAACACTAAAGCTGATTATACCAGAAAGACGCAGAGGGATAATACGCTGGTCTCATAATGTATTACTTCATGTTTTGGATCACCGAGTTCGAACTCCAAGAGTTCAATTGCTGAAGTTCTGAGAGTCAGCAGTCTTCCTCAGGCAACAAACCATGCAACCGACTCATGCATGCTAGCCGCCTGGACAATAATCACTCTTTAATGTTTAATTTACGGATTAGATAGCCAGTTTAAATTCCTGTAATACTGCTAGGATAGTTGGAAACTAAATGGGCCAATAGTAGTTCCTTCATCCTCTTTAACTTCTACTAGTTAGTTGTGAAGTACAGTAGAAGCAACGACGATACCAACATGTTGAAGAGACTGTCATGTGTTTCTCATATCAAGTCATATATTACAACTTGGCAACCAATCTCAGGAGCCGCTTTTTTAATATAAACTCCCTTCCTATCCCCAACGCCAGAGCAAACACACACATTATGGAGTTGTACAAGGAAGCCTCTCCATTGCCTCCACCGAGCAAGGCACCGGTCAATACACATAATGGCCAGAGGTAGAATCAGAGCGCCTTCACAGCAGCGAAAAATGGGTTAGCAAGGAGTCTCTCATCCGCCATAACGAGCTCCCGCATGCGCCCAACCATCTCTTCCTTGCTCATCTGGCCCGCTTTAACGTCATCCTTCCATTTGACGAGGACTTCTTTCAATCTCGCGCTACCCTCCTCGACGTCCTGCTTGCTATACTGCAATCCTAGTCCGTCTTCATGCTTGGACGTGAAATCCTCAAGCTCGTCCGCTTTCCGCTTCGCCATACGTACGACCTTATCTGGGAAGCGCACAAGCTCCGCCACATGGATACCGAATGACTGGTCGCAGATACCAGGCTCAACTTTGTATAGAAGAGTGACCTCGCGTTTGGCATCAGGAGCTGGTGTGCTATTTGACTCGGAGCCCGCTATATGCGCTGTGACGTGTAGGTTCCGCACCTGGGGATACTGGTCGGCGAGCGCGGTGAGTTCGTGGAAGTGCGTGGCGAACGTAGCGAAGCAGCCGATCTCCTTCACAATGTGCTCCGATATGGCCCATGCCAGACCGAATCCGTCATATGTTGACGTGCCACGACCTAATTCATCAATAATGATCAAGGACTCGTTGGTCGCCGACTTAAGGATATTGGCTGTCTCGAGCATTTCCGCCATGAACGTAGAGACTCCCTTCAGTTGCGAGTCGCTCGCACCAACTCGGGCGAGAATCGAGTCGAAGATGGTGAGTTCGGCTTCGGAACAAGGGACGAAACAGCCTATCTGCGCCATTAGAGCGATGACACCGATCTGACGGATGTATGTCGATTTGCCTCCCATGTTGGGCCCGGTGATGATCAAAAAAGAGGATTCATCTCTCCTCATCTCAACATCGTTCGTAATGAACTGAATATCATCTTGCATCTCCATGCATGGATGACGAGCTTCCTTCAGAACGGTTGATCCTTGGCCCCGAGTATGTATCTTCGGCCTGACATAGGAGGTAGGGGCGTGAACTGAGCAGTGAGCGAAAGCGATGATGACATCAAGGTGAGCTAGGACACCGGCGAGCTGCTCCAATACCGGACAATACGAGGCCGCTACACCGACGACCTCGCTAACCAAGCTACTCTGAGTTCTGTTATAAGTCTGAGATAACTGGTCAAACTCTCGCCGGTAACTTTGTAGCGTTTTCGTGGTGAAGTAGACGCCGTTCTTCTGAGTGGAACATTCTTGATATCTTGAGTTGTTGCGAATACAGCCAGCTTCCGTCCTCGTCAATCGCATGCACCAGCCGTGAACCTTGTGGTTTTCCAAGAATATCTTCTTGTTCTCTTCTTGATTTAGGTCATCTGCGGCGTTGCGATATTCTTTTTCCATATCGGACCGCAGCTTATCGAGTTTTCTCCGAACAATCCGCAGACTGTCGTCAAATTCAGGCTTAATTATGAACTCGTGGTTATCGAGCGCTTCAAGATCAACCGTCGTCTCGACCATGTCGGCAAGCTTTCCCAAGCTGTCGCTGAGGCCCCTCAACTTGTTGGTGTAGGCCTCATCTAGCGGGTCTTTGTAGGTTTCGTCCATCACCCCTTCTAGAGTACCCAGAAATCCAGGTAACCGAATGACAACCTGATACGCTCTCACGACGTCTTCCAAATTGGCCTTATTGCGCTGAAACCGCTTAGACAGGCGGTATAGATCAGGCACCGACTTGAGGTGTTCTTCTTGCATGGTTTGCCGTAGCTCCGTGTCATTCACGAAGGCTTCGACTAACTGCTGCCGCTTTTCGATCGCTTCCTTACTCATAAGCGGCTGCTTGAGCCATTGTGATAATAATCGACTTCCAACAGGCGTTCTGCAGTGATTGAGTAATCCAAATACACTCATATTTTTGGCTCCGTCGCGCGGGCCAGGCATCAAATTTAGAGCTTTCAACGCAGCTGCATCTAGTTTCATGAATTGAGACAGGTCGTGTTGGTACAATTGGTACTGGCCAAAGTTGGAGGGATCTTGTAGGACACCGAGATATTTGATTAGTGCCGCGGCGGAACCCATAGCCAGCTTGAGGTCCGTCTGGGGGAGCATGGTAGCGGATCGTTCGTCTTTGAGTAAACGTGCTAGATCTTGTTCGATATCTTTGATGCCAAAGTCACCAGCCGGTCTCTCTGATATGGCGACTCCGCAATTATCAATGATTTGGCGAAGCTTGGCCAATTCGGGGTCCTTGTCCTTCTCCGCCTTGTCGAATTGGATTAGACATTCCTTGACACCGAGTTGGATAAGAAGGGACTCAAAATTTGAGTATAAGTCGTTGTCGAGAAACTCGCTGACGCCCAGTTCTCGAACACTAGCATCAGCAAAGCAGACTCCAACGCTCCTTGCCTCGCTCGCCTTGGCAGAGATCTTGATGGCTAGAATCATGGGTGCCGAGTCGAACTGGCCACCGAGCTCATCTTCGACGTCTTGTAAATTGCCGGGCGATGCCTGCTTGACGATTTTCCAATTCATGCGGGACCCTGTGCTTGCAAATATTTCGACTCGCTTGCCAAGCTTGAAGAGGGCTTCTCGGAGGAATTGTCGGAATACGGTGACGGTCATGGTTACTGATGCTAGGCCGCTGGCATCATTTCGGCCGAGTTGTCGTACTACAGAGGTAGTCTTGTAGACCTATTCACAACATTAGCGTAACTATGCGTGAGGGCTCGAGAAGGTCTGTCTCACCGTCCGCGCGATGAAGTTCGCATCTTCGCCATGGGCCGTATACCAGTCACCTCGGTCAAAGATCCGTACTGTTTCGTCGCCAACAGCTGGAAGTGACTTGAAAAATCGAATGAAACCATGTTCATCATCAACCTATCGCACAAGAGTCAGACATTTGACAGTTGAAGATAGAACCAGGAGCAGAATTCGCACCTTTAGTTCTGGGCGTGAGGACATGGTGGTTGAATGATAATGGTCTGTACAAGAACCAAGAAAAACTGCAGAAAAAAACAACAAAAACAGCCTCAACAACTATATTAGACAATATCGCATTCCTTGAGGTGTAATTGCGTGTCTGAGGGGGATCATGAGTAAGATCTAGGCTGGCGTAATAGACATTGTCTTCCCTCTCCTGATAGATGGATGGATGGATAAGATAAGTATATAGATGATGTCGCGTTATGGAAATCAATTAAAGCTTCAAGACGCGACGGAACGCGCTAGTCTAGCACCGTGGCAGGTACTGCGGTACTGCGGTACTGCGGTACTGCCCTGCAGCCCTGACCACCCAACATCATGGGTCCAGTCTTCTGCAGGGGGCACTAGGCTTGTTCTATCGCGGGGCTCTACTGATACTGGACCAGACCTTCAATTACTACAATGGTTCTAGGGCGGGGCAGCATCCAACTAAAGCTCTCTCACACCTCGAGCTCCAGCTCCAAAATTTCCCTCCTCCGTCATTCGTCCCTCTTTAAGAGCAGTCAACAATACAACCCTGCACACCGTAACCATACGTCGTTCATCAACAAAGGTCGTTCCTAATCGTAAGCGGTTTGTAACATGTTTATGCGCCTTAAGAAACCGAGCTAGAGAATCCCATGCAAAATGAAAGAATCCGAAGCACCAGCCCTGCAACCAGCAGCCGCTGAAAACCCCGAAGTCAACGCCAGAGCCGAGTCAGACCACGATGCCGATACCAATAGCACATTGAACGGCGCACGAGGTGTGAAACGACCCGCCGCAGATGACATTGGGGAACGAGATGGGAAGCGACCCGCCCCACATGATCTTGTCGATGAGCACGAGGACAATGATCAAACACCCCGCGATACGGATACCTCTCAGCCTGTCGACGCTTCGAGCGAACCTGCCCCGATGACAAAAAGCCAGCTGAAGAAGTTAAAGAGGAAACAAAGATATGAGGATAATAAAGAAAACAGGAAGCTGAAGCGCCGGGATAAGCGCCACGAACGGTCGGCGCGCAAGCGCGTAGAAAAGGAGGAAGAGATAGCTGCCGCCACTGCTGAAGGCAGAGAGCCCGTCCTGAATAATGGACCCCAAAGACACAAGTCACAGCGTAGTTCCAAAGTGCCTGTCGCCATCATCGTGGACTGCAAGTTCGAGAAGTATATGTTGGAGCAAGAGCTGGTGTCGCTTGCGAGCCAGGTGACCAGGTGTTATTCCGACAACAGAGGAGCCCAACACCCCGTGCACCTGTACGTTAGCTCGTACGGCGGTTTCTTGCAGCAACGACACGAGACAGTATTGGAAAACCAACACGTGAAATGGAAAGGCATTCGCTTTTCTAAAGGCGATTTTATCCAGACTGCGAACGAAGCAAAGGAGTACATGGCTGGACCCAAAGGGGGCGAACGGATCGAGCTGCTACAACAGAGCTTATTCGAAGAGCCAGTCTCGTTAGCTTCTCCCCCTGTCGGGAATACGAAGAAGGCCAAGCGCGCTCCAATCCCCGAACCGGAGGCAGAAGATGTAGACAAGTCCATCGTCTATCTGACTGCCGATTCACCTTACACACTTAATTGTCTGGAACCGAACACCTGCTATGTTGTCGGCGGCATCATTGACAAAAACAGAGAGAAGGGCCTCTGCTATAAAGTCGCCCGAGAAAAGAAGGTCAGGACAGCGAAGCTACCCATAGGGGAATACATGGTTCTGCAGCATAGACATATCTTAGCAACTAACCATGTCGTGGAAATCATGCTGAAATGGCTGGAGCTGGGCGATTGGGGCGCTGCATTCATGGCGGTCATTCCTACAAGAAAGGGCGGAAAATTGAAAACGGATGAGGATACCCCGACGGAATCCGTAGAAGGAGAGACGGCAGAGGAGCCTGAGAAGGAAAAGGCCAAGGAAAAGGCCCGTGTTGACGTTGAAATTGTCGATACAACCCAATCGGGGGCTCAAGAAAACTCTACGAAACAAAGTGTCGACGATCTAGCTGAAGTGGAAGGAGACAATGCGGAGGAAGGCCTCCAAAACAACACGCTTGCCGAACAAAGGTGGTCGGCTCCGCCGCCCGAGCTTGAAACGGCAATGGAGGAAAAGGGAGAACCAACAAACGGCAACGCAAGCTAAACTGAGAGGTTTATTTCACTACGTGGTAGTTGGGAGAGGCATCGTGATTCCCACATGTCAACTCGCGCTGTAGCATCGGGAATCTATATTCCCGACCCAGCCAGGTTCGCTCAACAATAAATAATAGTTCCACCACTAGCAAGGTATCATGTTCTACCAGCCCAACGTACGCTAACAAACAAGAAACGTAGGCATTTGATTCTGGAACTGCGAGTCTCCTTATATGCCAAATAACAACTTGGTCACTGACCTTGAAATGTGTATACCCTCCTAGGAATGATAATTTAAATATTTGCTGTCTTCATCTTGCGCAATGGAGCGCTGACCCGGCGCCCTTCTGGCCGACAGGTTTCCTTGCTGATGCGGTCTTGAGACTATTCCGTTTCCTTCCCACTGGTACAGTAAGTTATTACTCTATCGGGTGAGTTTCAATATCTTTCATATTTTAGTCTAGTGAGAAAGTTCCTATGTACCTACCTGGGTAGGGCGTATGTAATCCTAGTATATTGGTATTGGAGCCAGTGGCTCTACCGCTGCAACGGAGGTCTCAATACCTAGGAAACTTACCCGTTGTATTACGGAATCAGCTTAGACTCAAGAGTCTATTCTGTACTTCAAGCTCGAGAACCCTCCCACTTATCCAAGTCCATAGACTCGTGATATCCATGAGCTCGGTGCTGTTATTCGAACTGGGGCACACTGTTTTACGAGCTTGTCACTTCTGCGCTATCTATCACCGTCTCCCGCCTGCCGCAAATCGAGTGAGCACAGATTGTGTTTCCCGAACGAATGAGCTTTATATTTTTTCACTATTCACAATCCTAGACTATATAGTACTGAGGTCTTTTGCTTTCAGCAGCGCTTCTACGCCAAGCTTAACCGCGCTGCATTGCTCATCAGATCCTCGATTGTATATACATGGTACCGCAACTCCCCGTTCCGGTATGTACGATCACGATTCTCGTCACATACTAGACTCTAGTAGGGAGACTAGCGCTGCAGCGTGAGCAGGCCGGGGCGGTAGGGCAGTAGACCGTAGTCGCCGCCGGAGTTGGTAGCCTTGCCCTGGTACAGCAGCTGCAGGTTGCACGGGTCGACGGTGAAGGTCTGGTCGGGGTTGCTGCGGACGAGGTCGCCGTGGCTGATGTCGTTGGTCCAGGTGGCGCCGCTGTTGGCCTTGCCGGCGAACGGCGCGCTCTCGCTCGTGGCCTGGGGCGTCCACGACCCGCCGAGGCTGCTCGCGGTGAAGGAGCGGAAGTACCGGCCTTGGGAACCGATGGCCTCGACGATCATGAGGTACTTCCAGCCGTTCTGCCCGGGCACCGTGTACACCTGCACGGCCTCGAAGAGGTTGTTGGTCGAGTCGCTCAGGATCACGGTCGATGAGGAGCCGAAGCTGCCGGGGAAGTTGCCGATGGGCATGCTGGCGCGGTAGATCTTGCCGTTGTCGCCGGCGAAGAAGAGGTACATGTTGCTGGAGTCGCCGATGACGGTCTGGTCGATGCAGCCCGTGCTGGACCCCGAGATGGTGCCCGAGAAGAGCGTCTGCGCGCCGCTCCACCCGTTCGTGTTGGTCGGGTCGCTCGACGTCTTGTAGCTGAAGGCCGTCGGCCCCCACTGGTACGCCAGCACCCAGATGCTCTTGGGCGCGAAGTAGAAGATGGTCGGCGCCACCGTCGCGCCGCTCATGGCGTTCTGCGATGCCGACCCCATGGCCGACCAGTCGGAGAACAGCCCGAAGTTCATCGACCCCCACGCCGACCCCGAGTTGTGCGTCGTGCCGTATACCAGGTGTTGCCCGTTGTACGGCACGTGCGTGAAGTCTTTGAGCGACACCCAGCCTGACTTGGGCGTGGCGAGCGAGCCCGTCGATGTCCATCTATACGTCGATGACAGAGTGCATGTCTGCGCCGCGACGATTGCCGCCGACGCGAGCAGCGCGGTGCCAGTGGTGCTAAGAAGTCTCATTTTTGTAATCTCTTCTCTTTCTTGTCAAGTGGAATGGTTCAGCATGAGGTCGAATCCAAATCGAGTTGATCGAGGCGGAAAAGCCGCCCGTTTTTGTACTCTTCCCATCTTGATCGTCGTAGTAGCCCGTTCACCAGGGCGTTGGGTCCGTCCACAGCGTTTCGTTTCCTATTCCGTTACAAGTAGAAATGGGTTCTCATCCTTGGATGCTGGTTAGAGCGCTTATAGCTCGAGCTCCGGGCATACCAGCCTGTTTATAGCCTCCGCGGACCCAATTACCCCATCAGCCCTATATAGTGAAGGAGTTATCTAAACCGTCACAAAAGGCGCGGAGGCGCTCCCCATAGGCGCGCTTGAGATACAATGTGACATTGCGGCTCCGTATTTACCATGATACATGGCTGTCTTTGGTGTATAAATTCAAAGAAAGTCGGTATAATTCCATTCAGGAGCTTGTCTGGGCACGTGCGGTGGCTTGTGTTGCGCCGGTATCATGATCGGCAGTTGAACAGTGCGGGGAGGATCGAATTATGTGGTATAATCAGAGTATTGAGCAGCTGGGTCAGGAATCAACAGGAAATTTGGCTGATAGGGAAGGAGAGTCTTGCTCTGTTGAAGTTTTCCCCGGTGTGGATAGAATCGCTCGCACTTTGTGGAGGGGGGGCCTCCGTAATAACTCTCTTCGATTTGGTGCCGCTAGTAGCACGATAATGCGAATGAGCTGTTTGGAAGCGAAAAGCCATAAATCATGAAGCGCAAGTTCGACTTTTGCCTCGCTAATAAGAGCCGTGAACACTCACCTCTCCCCCTCTAGATCCATCACAGCATAGCTTTCAAATTCCGAACTGAAATATTTTCGTACCCTCCCCGTGTTCTTGATCCTCTGAGCGCTTCGAGGATAATGTCGTTAGCTCAGTGAGGTTCAAAAATGCAAAACGCTAATGGCCTTAAGAGGAATATGCTCTCTGAGGTGATATAGTTCGCGGATGAACAGCGTGTTCCTAATAATGTTCAATTCGCGAGGATCTAGAAAGGAAAGCAAGATCATTGGCAGTTAATTCAGCCCATCTGGCGGATGAGCTTGGTCAACAAAAGTAAATAAGTCTACGTGGTCTGGATGCTTTCAGTATAAAACATGATAAAACCCAAGTGCCAGCTTAGAGTGCAGCACAACTAGGTGTGACTCCCGCTCTATGCAATAGTACATCGCGAATTTAGTGAAAGCTGTATTCGCTATAAAGTGCATGTAACTCAGATTGCTTGTCATTTATTCTCGTTGAAGCTTTTTACAAAGATTGATGGAACGGACTCAACAGTGGAAGCAGCTTACAACGAGGGGACCCAATGTCGACAACAATGAATAGAATACAATAGTTCATCCGCCTCACGAATCCTTCAAGCTATCACTATAGTCGACGGGAGAGGGCAGCCCAACTTCCAGAGCCACATTCAAATAACACAAGTCCCGCCCTCATGATCTGCACTAAGTATTAAGATGATATACACGAGACTACCTATTATCCAACCGTCAGGCTTAACGAACAGATGTTGAGTGAGCTGGCTTTCACATCCCTGATAGCAGACTATAAAATCGGGTCATCTATGGCTTAAAATCCGAACTCTTGAACATGGAAAACAAGGAGAAAGGAGAACGGGAATACCCCATATACTTCAGTATCCTCATACGTGAGAGACAAGCCACCCGTGTCAGCCTATTATTATTTTCTTGGATCCAACCGCAGTGGCTTGTATACATTCAATTGTCTGTCAAACAGTTTCGAGTGGATTCAATGTGGACCTTTGCTAATAGAGCTTCTTGCCACGGTACAAAGTTTGCTACCACAACTGTCATACATACCTAATGCGCACAGATATGCTTCACAGGTCTTGTCACTCGATACATAATGTAGTACTCGTCTCTTTTGGGCATTGACGTCTTAAGTTCAAGGTTTCCTGTTGTGGCTCTATTCACGGCTATGAGCACGTCCTCAAATCTATCCTAATGAAGAAACCATCAAGCAAGCTCATAAGCATCGCTTCATTCATCATCCTCGTCATCATCATCATCGCCCTCATCATCATCATCATCCTCTTCACTTTCTTCCTCCTCGGCGTTCTCAAGCCACTCGATCAGTGCCTGGCACTTAGCCCGGACACCCGACATAGCCTCACCCTCTTTGCCCCTAGCATCTTCCCACCAAGCAATAAGACCTTCTTCTTCTAGGATATCTAAATCGTACATTTGCTGTAGCATAGCGGCGAGGAGGTTTCCGGCCTTACCGACGTCGATGATCCTGGCGCTACTTACACACGCTCTCTGTACAGCTAGTGCAAATTCCACTTGCTCCTTCACGGACTCGCCACCGACACCAACGTCTGCAACGAAAATTGAAGCACCTTTTCTAGAGGTGAGCGCATCTTTTGCAGCTTTCACTGCGTCTAGGCCACCCGTCTCTGTATTCATAAGCTCAACCGCACGACGAACGAATGCCGTTGCTACTGCTTTCCGCATAGCCACATCGGAGGCGTTGTTGGCAAGTCGTAATGATGTAAACTCCAGCTTCTCCGAGTCAAAGTCGCCCATGGAGCCTCGTAAGACTTCCAGGAGACCATGAACTGCATCCGCATGGAATGAAGAAAAGTTAGGTGTCCCCGATTCATCCGAGGCAAACGAAGAAAGTCGGGATCGGGCAGTGGGTTGACTGGGCGTGGCCGATGCCGCCTCGGAGTCGCTGTCGGAGGAAAGGTCGTCGTCTCCCAGACTCGAGACTGAGGAGTTATCGATATCGAATTGCCCCAAGCTGTAAATAAGCGAGTTTTCTAACCTCGAAAGCTCTTCTGTTCCTGCTTCATCTTCTTCTGGATATAGAAATAGGGCACCTTTGCCTTGAGCCCCGACAACTCCCGTTTGTGGTTCAAGAGGTTCACGGTTATGTGCGAGACAAGAAAGCACAGTAGAGGCTTTGATATCTGACTGGTCGCCAAGTCGAACCCCATAGGATACCAAAGAGCCCTCGTGGACAGAAGCACCCTTTCCTACATAGGCCACGTCTGCAATGATAGCATGTTCGATAACAGCACCGTCATCAATCTCAGCATCGTCCCAAATAAAACTGTCACTAATCCGGACGTTGCTCCCAATCTTGCAATTCCGGCCGATGACAGAATTCTGTATTATGCTTTTCGAACCAACATATGTGTCTCGTCCGAGTACGGCGTCAGCTATCTCGGTGTCGTCTTCGATGAGGACATCATCTTCCCGGTAGACATTATCATCTCGTAGGTGATATGATTGGCCTTTCAACAAGTTACAATCGGGTGTGAAAGGGTAGGCCCAACCGCTAAGAACGTCCTTGCTTATAGCACTGTACATTTGCAGATTCGTAGCTCTCGCACTGTAGCCTTCAGTGATTATTTCGGTATGTATCATTTTGCCATTTAATTCCCAGTCCTTCAAGACACCGTGTAAAAAGTTGGCCCTTGGAAGCTCGTAGTCGAAACTTTCAGACCATAAGGCGAGGACGTCCGGAGTACAAATGTCTATTTGCGCATCCACTAGGTCTGTTCGCGCTTCTGCCTCGGCATCCTCTAGTATAGTTGGGTCTAGGTCAACGTAGTGGTCTGCTTGGAAAGGATTCATCTCTTCGTAGTGGAGACACCGCTTTTTCCTCGGATTGACGATGAAGACGGGAGTTATAGTTTTCGATTTGGTGTGATGTTCGCTCTCACCCGCCTCGCGAAGGACCATGGTCATGCAAGAGTCACGGTTGGCTTCTCTCCTCGCTTTGTGCGCTGCCAGAGCTTCGTCAAGCGACAGGTTCGCAACCAGGTCTCCATGTACCAGCAAAAAGTCCCCGCCAATAATGCCACGCCCGTCCAAATCTCTGAGGAAGTCTCCGACCGAGCGCGCATCGGCAACGCGTATAAACTCGAGAGTCGAGAAGGGGCAGGATCGGGCTATTGGAGACCACCTCGAGTTGTGAATATAGTGTTCTATTTGTTCGTGGTGGGCACCACAGTAAATGAAGACGTCCTGAACATTGTTCATGGCAAGGAACTCTAAGGTGTACTCGATAAGGGGCGTGTTTGCTAGCGGAAGGAGACACTAAAGTGAGGTTCGAGTTAATGATGGGCTATCAGCACGCTCCGAGAACATGGGAGATAGCTTACTCTTGGTTTATCGAGTGAGAAAGGTAGAAACCTGGTCTGGAAATCGTCTGCGATGAGCTGCACCGTGTAAGCAGTTATGACGCATATCGAGGACGGGCGTTGGAGCTACATGCCACAGCTTGTAAGGCATCTTCTCTCTTCTCTTCAGTTCCTGGTTTGCCAGTCTTTTTGCCCTTGGTGGCAGCGCCACCGCGAGCGCCCTTGCTTTGCGACATTGCGCAGCCTAAGTTTGAGGTTGGGTTGGAGGACTTCTCGAGTGTTGGTTTCCGATAGTCGGTGGAAGAATGACGGATTTGGCGTCTGCCCAATGGGTGAACTTTTTTTTTGTTTACCAAGATTGACTGTAATGCGATGACTCAATTGATGGAGGGGCAGCTGTAGATAGCAGATACCAGTAGTCTAGGTACTGGTAAGATTGTATATGGTCTGTGCTCCAAACGATTGAGCTAAGTGTATTGTCCCGAAGGACGAAGGGTGTAATTGTATCATAGTATTTAACGCCACCAGTACCTGGGTAGGTACCTAGTTCCCCAAGTTGTGGGGTTATGACTGTCACCTGTCGGCCAGGTGGTTTATACAGGACGCCTCTCAGCCACTGGTCGACCACCAGCCACATTACAGCTTATCGTAACCAAGAAAGGTATACCCAATCTTTCCCCTATTATCCCACCTTCAAATAAGCCTGCATTAAATCCTTGTCGCATAGTCATCCATAGATTATTTAAGAGCTATGTTTTGTTCCCTAAGGACATGGGTAATAAATGAAATATTGTTTGATTGCTCTTTTTTTACCTTATTCAGTGGCTAAAATACCTCCTACTGCTGTTCTGTCCTCATAAATCTTACGTTTCTCAACAGTCTGGCTCTTATTTATTTCACGAATCTCATTTCGTTCGGTTTATTCATTGAGTACCAGGGGATTCTTACAACCACAGCTAAGTACCTACTTGAACCCATGTCCGGTTACGACGGACCAAAATGTCCGGGATTTTTTTCTACTTATCATGACATCCTATACTTGTGCCCGCATTATACTTATTAACAAGTCGCTGCAATGCCTCGTAGTGTTTTGGTAATTTCTTGCATTCAACGATTGTTTTCTAACGCGTTCACCAGTTTGAGTTCATTTCCCAGCCCAGGTCTAGTACATCCTGCACAGCATGCAATTACAAAGTCCTAACTAATCCTGATGCGTGAATCGTTCCAAGTCACTAGACTCAAGGCGGCCGGAAAGGTTCTGCCAAGAAGTTCTGGCCTTCGGGGTCTACATCTTGGCTCGAGATCGGCACAATCACCGGAGCGTGGCGTTCAAAGCTACAGTACATACCCGTGGACATCAGTCTTCTCCGCCGAACTACATGTAGACCCGTCAAGGTCCCAACTACTCTGAATATGTGCTTCCAAAGGGTAGGGAAGGAAAACAAGCTCAAGACATATAGTCCTGCCGCTTGATGGGCGGTGCTTTCATTATCATGCGTTCTTTTTTGGAATATACTCGCGTGCCTTCAAAGCAGCATACCCCCTGGCGCAACCCTGTACGTCCATCGTCAACATTGACAACACCTGCCAAACCATGGCACATTCCTGTCACAGGAACGTGGAGCGAAGGAGGAATATCGAGATTACTTCTGTGATCCCACAGAGCAGGGTCACGGGAAGAAGTATCTAACTACTAATCCGTATCGCGACGGTCTAGGCCCGACACCGTCAGGGGTCTCCCTCGGCAATGGTGGAGTCATCTCGTCTCCCGTAGGTGGACCGTGGTACAAGCAATATTCTCTCCGTGGGCTAGAGTTATGTCCAGACCACGGCAAACATGCAGCTTGTAAAGGTAAATGGTTACACTGCTGCCGTAGCGTAATGAACACATCGCAAAGCCTTGCCCAGATCAGCGCCGCACGCACCGTATCCGGGCACCATGACTCGGTTATCTTTACGTTACGAGTGTTTAATACTAAGACCACACAAGCTTGTCGTGGTGCTGATACGGTATGTAGGTAGTAAAAGCTCTGTAATTGTTGACCAGTCACATGCAGGGGATCACATAAGAGCAGTTGGAATATTTGAAGGGCGCACAAGTATCACTAATCTGCCAGGTTTTCTTGTTTTGGTCTAATAAGTATACTCTGCGTACACGAGTAATCATGGTGGAGATCAGCTTGATGCGACAACTAAGAGGTCTACCTAAGTATAGGTGAAACTCAATCATCATTAAGCGAACCAACACTAGGTATCCTAGAGGCCGAAGCAGTACATGAGATAGGATCATGCCTCACAGAAGGCTTGTCTATCGATTCACGATCTTCAGCTCTGGTTCGAGACAAAAGCCATTCCCCAGCTCCCGCCCAGCTCATGCATTGATCACCATTGTCAGTCTCTCGGCATATTTGATTAGCTCTCCTTATCGATCCGGGGAAGTGGATAAGATCGCCAAATAGCCTTCTTCTGTCTGGGCCGGACAAGCTGCAACACCAAGGCTTCGCACCAATAACTACCAACACTCGAAACTGACAAGGGACCCCGGAGCGACTCGTATGAAGCCAGTGTTCCAGAAGACGACGATCCCAAAGCCTAGAACATCAGCGGAGCCATAAACAGTGATTCATTAATGGTCTAGGTCCGCCTTATGTCTCCTGCTCCATGTGTCACATGTGCCGTTTAGTTCTTTCGCCCTAGTCCTACCTACTTACTTTCAAACGAATCCAAGGCCAAAGAGTTTGAAATCTCACCGCAAGATAAGCCGAGATAACAGTGTGGTATCAATAGAAGTTTACCATTCTGTTGCTGTTTCTACGAACGGGTGTTCCGGGGAATATGGTACACGAGACTACCTCCTAGTTGCGGCTCAGCCAGTCGCAGTCGACGGATAATGATGTGATAGATGTCTGTGCCGTTACAGATATATACATTAATTATAGTGTCAAGCGTCGGTCAGGTTAGACTGGAACACGTATTACCAGGCTTGATCATAGTATGTTGTAGTTATTAATGCTTCCCCTCTTGCTTGAACCACCAAGCGTCGGAACAGAGCAGAGCGGTGAGCCTAATTAATAAGAGCGAACGAAACACGTCGTAATCGGTTCGGCGAAGGCGAGGCCAGGCAAGCATCAGGGGGAGTGGAAACGTGGACACCTCCAAGATGAACGAACCATGATACGTCCGTATAACCTGGGCCCCCGTTTGTCGTTCCCGGACGCACACATATCATCTACACCGGTTTCGATGCGTACACATAGGACAACCAGCACTTCTGTTACAATCCACCATCCCATCCGTACCCTCTGCCGAGCGATCGACCATATTACCTGGGCTTATACATACACGCCTGCCCAATCCAGAATCCACACTGCAACGCCCTCTTCGCTCCACTCATCCATATAACAAGTCATAGGCGGACGTCCGCTTCTCGTCGAGTTTTTTCTCTCTTGGTTTTGTTTTGCTCACTTGATTCCGAAATTTCCACCCGCAGCTTTTGAGTTTCTTAGATCCCATGCACGTTAACTTGTGTGGTTGTGTCAGGCACGCCGGAGAAAACCTTGGGCGCGCAAGGACAAACCTAACTTTCTTCTACGGGGCACAAGCTTTTATTTCCTTTCGTGTTTTTCTTTCTTTTTGATGGGTTTTCTATCTTTTCTCAAAGGCGCCTGCCCCTACGAGGAATGTTGTCAAAACACAGCGTCTGGGTTTAGTGGCATGCCCATTCTACATACCTGCCATTCCCACCCTTCGCCGTCATATCCGATCTCCCTCTTCTTTCTCATTCTATCTATTATCTCTACCGTTTTCTCCTGTTTCATTTCTCACCGCCATATTCTTGGTCTTGCTGCTGTCCAACTATATATGCCTGTGTTCACGCCGTCATCACGAGGCGTCCCCCGTCACCGAAGCGATGCAGAAAGTCTGCCACGACAGACCGCCGATATACCACGGCGGCACCGTTGGGGATAAGGGCAGAGGGATGTTAGCGCCAGTCTAATTAATCGATACGACAGAACAACCCACGGAACAACGGGAAAGAGGATTTTGGAGCTAAGCAGGGTCATGTCTGAGGAGATATGGATGAGTGACAAGACTGACGGAGGAAGGAGGGGGATATGGAGCAAAGACACAACGCCGCAACATTGGAAACGAGCTCACTCCGACCACCCGACTAGACGATCGACATGACCATACGGCGCCCGATAATTTACTACGACCGACTAATAGGATTAGAACACGATGGAATATTGCGAGGCGAAGGCATGGCTTAACAGAGGTGTCTAGGTTTTCATGACTAACCAACACCTCCGACGATGTCTATGCAGTTTTGAACCCTTCCCTAGCAGGAGATAGTGGTCGATTAGCATCTCTCTCAGCAGATACATCGAGATCAACTATCGCCGTTCTCTACCGCATCCTGGCACAGTTACAGACGGCGCAAAGGCAGAAGTGCGTAAAGTAGTCCGAGCAAGTGACGGACGGCGACAATACCTTGTCGCCACTACAACCTTATAGTCACGCTCGCACCGAGTTCACTATCTTTCTTTAATGGCAGACGAAGAGTTATATTTTCCCCTGAACTGAATTCTGGATTTTTTTTGGCGATTTTCTCATGAGATCGAACTATCCCACAAGATCATAAGCTCTGAGATGGGATCGACAACAAGACAGACGTATGCATACAACAATCATGAGGGGAAGTTTCCCCCCTTTTCCTTTTTATCCAAGGTCTCTTTCTTTCCTTCAAGATGCAGTATACAGCAAACAATAACCTTTGCATCTGCAAGTTGCTGTTTCGATATCATCTTCTCGTGTGCACCTTTCTCATCGCCATCAGCTGTTAACAGTCCCATTGGTATACATGTCGTGCAGCGCCACATATATATCTAAATATATAACAATCCATCCAGGTTCCTGTTTCAAGAAAGAAACAAGGGGTATTATGGTCATGATCGGATCTACTCCAGTGCACCGATTTATCGCACCCTAGACAAAGCGACACAAATGAGTACGCACTACGTGCGCATACACTTCGCAATTTGTACCAAACCTGTCAAGCCTAGATCTTTACTCCAAGGTACTCGACAATCGCCACCTATTCTCTTCTCCGTCTGCATCGAGATATCGACACATTGAACACGGAATTAGGGTGGTCGTTGCAACATAAACAAGAAAATGCCAACTCAATAATACAAATTGAGACCAAAATATGGTGCGCAGGCTATTATTGATTATAGTTCCCCGGGGGCCCGTATAATCGTTGTCGCTTTTCAGGAGGCCCGTCGAGTGGCATCCTTTGAGTTGCAGCGATCTGCGGAATTATGGCACCAGCAAACTGGGGCTTCTGCGTGCCGCCCGGGGTAAGCACCATCTGAGAGCCGCTTCCAGCAGCAAGGTATCCGCTATGCTCCTGACCCATAGTCGGGGATGGGTGAGGCAACTGACTTGGCGAATGCCATGAGCTACTCGTAGCGGGCGACTGTATCGGCGTGGTGTCAAACTTTGTGACAGGACCGGAGGACGTTGCAGAAAGCGGGGCCATTCCCATACCTTGAGTTGAGTATGGCCCTGGTGTTGGAGGCTGAGTAGACCCTCCGTTGGGATACATGGGATCCATCATACCCTCCGCGGGAGGATTCCGCAACATATTGGCAAGGTGTCTCCTCAATTTGCCAATCATACCCTCTTTAGTGAAAGGCTTAGCCAACACATCTCGCATTCCTGGTTAAGTTTTAGCACTGTCCGGCCACGAACACGTCCAGGGGAGGATGCCTGCACAACTTACCCCAGTGGAAATACATCTCAAGATCTTGCTGGTTGATGTTGGATGTCATGGCTATAATGGGTGTGTTTGGCTGCATGTCTCGAATCATGGCGGTGGCAGAAACACCGTCAAGCTGGGGCATAACTATATCCATAAAGATCAAATCGTAGGGATGTTGTCTCGCATTAACTTTGTTTACAGCTTCGAGACCATCGCGCTAATACATGTCAGCCACGACCTATGGAAGGTCAAGACACATAGGAGGGATGAGAATCAACGTACTGCGACCTCAACACCACAGTCATGCTGCGATAAGAACTTGGAACCAATCCGAGCACAGGTTCGATCATCTTCGACCAACAGGACAACGGGCTTCTTGGACCCCCATGGCGAAGGACCCTGCAAGCCTGGTGGCGTATTGGCGGCCATAGTGGGCGTAGGATTGAAATCCGAAGTCTGAGGGATGGAGTTTTCTCCACCAGGTCGATTGTATGGAATGTTGTTCATATGCTCGGGGGCAAACGGATCAATGCCGATATTCTGGCCCACGGGATAGACGAGGTGCCGCATGTCGCTAAGAGGGTCGTGCAAAAATGGAGCTACGCCAGCTGCACCCGGCGGTCCCATCATCGAGGAAGATCCAACAGATTCAGGAGAGCCGCCTGCTTGGTGGAATGCGACCGACATCCTGTTCAAATCTCTGTCTGCGACATGTTCTATTGACAAGCCGTTGATAATATCACGAGCCCGGCGAAGTTCTATGGGGGACTCAGAACCGTCCGACAGGAGATTCCGGCTTGAGCTGAATGCCGGTGTGGAATGGTTGGACGTCCGGTTTTCCTTTCTTTCCTGTTCAGCCTTACTCAGATGGCTGATGAGCTCGCTGTGGACTTGGTTCTGCGCCTTCACCACCTTCTGCAGATGCAGAATCTCGTCGACAAAGATCTTATTCGCACTCATAATTTCGTAGTATGACTCTTGGAGTTGTTGAACCTGCTGCTGTGTTGCCGCCAACGTCTCAGAAAGAACCACGACCTGCTGATTTTGCACGGAGAACTGCTCTTCGGCATTTTGCGTTTTCCTCGGAGCTGGAGCCTTCCGTCGAATATTATCCAAGTTGTCTTTTCTATCTGCTCGAAACTCGGGATGCTTGAACTCCCACGCCTATACGGAGCATTAGTGTTTGTGGTATTGCACTGAAGCGAGAAGTCAAGCCTTACCGATCCACCATATGGGGACTGCCCATTTTCTTCGTTATGCCGTACTTTGTGAAAATCATATTTGTTCAGTTGCCGAACAAAGCTCGCAAAATTGCTATGCTTGAAGTGTTTCGGCAATATGGTCTTCGTAAACTTTTCATTCTGTGGTGCGTATCATGAGTCTCATAGCTCCAAATCCAAGCAAGAGAGCAAGCAATAGCCCACTACAGACAGGAAGACGTACCTCTAAAACAACAAAACTGTCACCTTGATCGCCCCATCTTACTACTTCACTATAGGCTGGGTCTTCGAGCATCCTATTAGACAGGGTGACCTGTTAGTATCGCAAATCGTGGCAAAGGCACAGACAGATTGGAACTAAAAGGGCTGTTTACTTGTAAAGCTTGCGAACCTGGTTTAAGGACGTATTACATTAGCCAAATGCACATGCACCCACCCGCGACAAAATCGTCTCGAATAGAAGAATACAATGCAAACAATGCAAAGTTACTCACAAAGTCGCTCGAATTATTCCCTGCGCCCTGCGCAACACCCATGTCGGCCTCGGGGGGCATGGTGGGCAATAGGCCGCAGTCCCCAGAAGATACAGTTGATTGAGTAGACCGACGGCAAAGTATGTATATGTTTCAAGACGCGCGGGATACCGTCGACTTTCTCCCAAGCGGAGGCTCAGATGGAAGGGCGGGGAGTCGCACGACGAGGAGGCCAAACGCTGTGCGACAGGATATTCTACCGGTAAGTGTGAACTCCCAGTGTCCAGTGTCGTGTCGCGCGATAGGTGCAGCCAAGGAGTATATCCCTCGTCGAAAGCCCCTCTTTGTGGTTTGCAGCAGCGACTGGCTCGGCTATGGTTGACGTCGTCGATTCTCCACCAGCAAAAGACAAAGCTACCGGGTCGGGTAGCAACGACCGAACGACTAATGAATCGCAATTTATGAGCCAGTAGGAGCGAGGGACTGCTGTCGTTCGGCCGCTATTGTACGTCGCGAGGGAGGCGTATGCTTCAGGCGAGAGCAACGATGATGATGGTCGCGACAGATGATAGGGCGATGCAGCCACACAAAGACGAATTGATCAATTGCGATACAGTATCCCGAGGTTCGTTTCTCGATGCTTTAACAGTCGAGTAGTATAAACACTGGTCGGCGCCCCGTGGCTTAAGATTTAGTGTCTTAACCCTTTCAATAACCCTTTCAATTAAGCGGAACTTGGAAATCGACTCGTATGGGTATCGAATCAGGATACAAGCGATAGGGACATGGCGATCCGGGCCGAGGGTTATGATTAAGTTGAGCGGTGTCTTCGTGCTCAAAGCCGTCTTTCTTTCTGTGGTGGAAGCACAACAAGATCGATAGTCTCACTCGGGAATCGGGATATAATAAGAAAGAGAACGAGTGGACGAACTGGGTAGACAGAGGGACAGATGAACAGGTAGGGGGGGCGTGTGGATGGATAGACAGGCACGGTATGGTAATACCCTAGCAGACGTCTCTTGTCTCCCTGCGTCCAATTGTATACACTCCGCTGCGTGGGTGGATGGATCCGAGTACATGTGGGTTGATGGGTCATTGAGGCATCAAGGATAATAAGTTCGTCAGTTGTAAGTACAGTACAAGACATTACATCCCATCCCTTCCACTTTTTAGAGTCTTCGCGCACTGGGCGTGGGTAACTCGCCAAGACTAGAATTGAGCGAGGAGCGGGCGGGCGGACAGTAGGTATAATCCCTACCTTTTTTCAGAGTGTCTTTGAGAGAGCTCCTGAGAGAGCTACCTCCAAAACTGTACTGAATGTAACTCTTAGAGTGAGTGTATCGATTCCCCCCCCCCAGCTGACTGGCTACATCCATGTCTACTAGGGGGGTACAGGCTAGTCTCACGAGCAGAAGACAGCTGAGAATGCTTGGCATAGGATACCTAAACTCTACGGCGCAAGATAGCCGGTATAGATCAAGCTAGTTCGTGTGTGGCTAACTTAGTAACATCGTAGGCTTACCTAGGTAGTTGATCTAATGCCGATTGGGCAGACTTACCTCTTGTAAACGAGCAGTTATAGTATGCTGTATATCGACGATAACGACGTTCGCCGAAGGAGCACCGTCAGCTAAACTCCTTTATGAACCAGATACTATAGAGCATAGGAAGAACATGATATTTATACTCATATAGGAAGCCATGGTCAAGTAGAAGATGACCATCTAATTATGGCACTATAAACACCCCAAGGAATAATATCTCTCACTCTTCTGCTCTTTTTGTTATAGAACGGAATATAGCTGAATGAATTGATTATTTCTTCCTCTCGGCCTGAGGAAGAAACACAATTAGGTCACTTACTAAGGTGAACTATAGGGGAGTTCATAAACGCTTCTGTGAAGTCAAGTGGCCTCTCGCATCATTTCTCAAGAATATTGCTTCAAGTCGGTCGATTCTACTGTATGGCCGAGTGTGCATCAACAGTTGTATAGATACCTATCTTACAGGCATCTTATTCACGCTCATTGGTGCAGTTCACGTGCAGAGCCCTTCAGGCCTGCGGGATGACGGGTGACTTTGTTGGCCTGCGCTGCGGGGAAATCATGGGTCCATGTCCCAGTTGTAGTGGATGTGTGCACGAAATATGTACCACAGTACATTCACTATTGGCAATGAATCCATAACGAGGTCGCACTGATGGAGGGTTCCAACGTCTCTGGGTTTCTTTAACTATTAACTTATCAATAAGGGTCCAACCGACAAGCATAGAATGGCCTGCCTACATTGGCCATTTTCCCTCGATATTCCGGCCAGTTTCTCCCACGCAGCTTGATTCCGCTCATGTCTACCCAGGGTCTACAGCATACCTAGGTTACCAAAAACGGGGATATTCCGGTAGGTATGCCTTTGCTTCAATTATTGTCAACTATAACAGTACAAATTCAACACATATTTATAAAACGGCTAGCTCGTACCGCTCCCTAGACCCCTGGCTAAATAACAGTGACTCTAACCAATTGCTCTTGTACTTTGTTGTAATAGTTGTTTGGAGAAGCTAGGTGTGGTTACAGGGGCTATTGGCAAGATGGTTGCGGGAAACCTCTGCCGTCATTAAACTATGTAGAGATGCTGGCCGGAATATCGAAGGGACATGGCTAGGGTAGGTAGGCTAGACAAGCGAGAGCTTGTCCCGACCACGGGACACGTTCCTGGTCAAGTCGACGAGTGCCGACGCCCGATCTCATTTCAGCAACGGTTGAACGGTTAACGTATTCCATGAGGCTATCAGGCCATTCTTGAACCGTCAATGGGGTATGGTGACCCCAGAGGCTATAGCATTTAGTGTTGCAGTTAGCGCAACGTGGCACATGGCTTGTTTGTCAGTTGAGGGCGCCAGTCTGAATGGTTACTTTTCGAATCCCTTGACAGCCTCTTCCTTCAACTGAAAGGGGCAGGAGGGTTAGCGGAAGTGGTCTAGTACGAGAAAGGCACAAGTTGCCATCAGTCTAGCGCCGTTATTGCCGCTTCACGAATACTGTTACATCGATCGTCCAGGTGCTCACGATATACGATAGATATGCGCACGAGTTTGCATAGTAATATTGCTAATAGTCGTAGGGTGTCGTTTGTCTAAACAGCAGCTCACGAGGCAACATGAGGATCATATTCACAAATCATCGCCTTAGCTACTCTATGTCAGGTCAATAAATCAGTTGACCATGCATGCCGACAGGGCATTCATAATGGAGCATGCCGCTCGGCGTGGCTTTTCCCGGTCGTTAGGCTTCTTGCACTAATAAAAAGTCCATCTCTTTAGAGCCAATCATGAAAATGCGATCGTCCAGCTGCAAAAAATCGATACCACACGATGGCCGAGGGGGGGGAAGAAGAAAAAAAAAAAACTTCCCTGCGCGGCGTCCAGCTAGGGAAAACCTGCTTTGTATTCTCGGTCCAGCACCTCAGTCCATGACATCCGTTCCGACTGGATGGCATGATACTTGGAAGATTGGGTATTAACAGATCGCCTACTTGAGCTCGTATGTAGTCTTTTTAGCTCACGCTGCATTCCATCGTTTAGATCGATGGTATCGAAAGCTTCAACATCTCCCCTGACACGCTTCGTCTCGATAAGGGAAAGTCCTATCATAACCAGAGGGCTGCTTATCAGCATCCACGCAGCCTCATCCTTGATTCCACATTTGCTTTTGAATCGTCGATACCGCATATTGAGGGGGCGGAATGGCATGCCGAAACCATTTCAGTTGCGCCTTTCTCTTCAGCCGCCAAGCGATGCGCTTACTTTATTTCCTGATTACATTCCTTTTCGCCATCATCACGCCAGTCTAGTCTTTGCAATCAAAAGGGAAGAGTCGTAAGTTAACTCGAACACTTCAAATCGTTCCTTAACGCGATGCGGATGACCGATGAGGCTTTACTAGCATATTCTGTATCCAAATCTGTGTCGTTGATCTACGTATTGATTGAACTGGGTTTGTACTGGCAACCCTGGCAGCACGCCCCTCAACTCGACACCGACAGATCACAAACTTGGCAGCTGATCGAGGTCAATGATTACCTGCCTCTTTCTCTGCAATATCAATTTTACATACCTCACTCCAGAGAAGCAAGGTAAATTCCGCCCGGCGAAAACAATCCCCGATGTGGCCAGCGTCCCTCTTCCTACAAGGTATTAGTATGAGGAATAGCCTAGGTAGTCAGGCCGCCTTGGACAAAACCATACCTACTCCCCTGGCTTCACTTCACCGCAAACGTCCCGTCAGGTAGTATGCACTGATATCCGCTTTGCCTCGCAAAAACTACCTACCGGATCTCCTTACACGAACATGCTGTCCCCAGGTTCTTGTGGAGTCGCGTAAGTACTTACATATTACGCGTGCCAAGCCCTGCAAGTCTCGCTAGTCTGTCAACGCCAGCAAGCGAGAATTTTCCGATTTAGTGGAAGTCGTCACACCAAGCCGGTGAATCTCGCTCGGGACCTTGGATCTTTTATCATTAGCCGAGTAGGCAGGCATGCGGGTTGGAGAACCTGCTTGGCCTGTAGGTAAGTATACCATTCAAGTCATGCCAAACAATTAAGCTTCTATTTAAAGCCCAGTCTCATGGACTGCCCTCACGGGTCTTTTACGTCACGCTCTTCGATGGGTGTGGTTGTTAATTATGCGAGAAGTGCATTGCCTCCTGCACAAGACGCGTTGATACTGGTGTCCAATAGTTCGCGGCGCCGGAACGAAAACTGCTTAGGTACCTGACAGGGCGATGGCGCGGAGACCCGTCAGGGGCCAGGCGAACTACCTACCTCTACCGCCACTACGATCTCTTCTTGTAAGCCACTTTGCTCATGCCGACGTGATATGCCGCCCAAAAAGAGAAAGCTCTTTGAAAGCTTGGTCCGGGAATTGCCACCGGTGCTGGACCAGAGGCGGACTCGTTGCTCCGCCGTATGAGATGTTCTACTGTACTCCAGACCAAATCCAGATACCACTTCTCCTATCTCTCATATCTATCCGCATCATCATCCTAGTGTCGACAAGCTACGTGCACATCATTGCTTATCATTGCTCATCTATCGAGTCCCAAGATATATCACTTTAGCTAGATAGAACTGTTCACAAGACGAGAGACCGATACTCTCTTCGTGAGACTGACAACTAACTCATATACCTATCGAGGCCTAGCAAGCAGGTTCGAACATACTTCTATTATGTCCCTGTATTCATACGGGAACTCGACTCAAATACGCGCTGTAGGTTTTTTTCCCCCCATTTTTTGGTCGTAACATCAACGACACCTGTGCCTGTCTTTGCATGCAGGGACTCACTCATTCCCTGGCTCGATGACATGCCCCCGTATTAGCCGCCGCGGTTAACACATCCGAATAAGTCGCAGTACACACCGAATGCGAATATATGTGCGCATATATAGGTATATATCATCTACACATATATGCATGATTCGCTAGAGTGATTTTGTCTCTCCCCGCGTCGCCTGATCTGGTCAGATGAGGACTGTCCCGGCACGCGGAAAACAGAGCTATAAATAGTCCCGCATATATGAAAGTACCTCGATATTGCAAATGAGAGAAAATAGTAACAGGGC
Source organism: Xylariaceae sp. AK1471 (assembly GCA_023159215.1). Classification (NCBI taxonomy): domain Eukaryota; kingdom Fungi; phylum Ascomycota; class Sordariomycetes; order Xylariales; family Xylariaceae; species Xylariaceae sp. AK1471. Next base: position 211,404 of record JAJKLI010000049.1, read on the forward strand.
AATATATCCGTCTGTTCCCATGTCTCTGGTTCGATGATGCGGAGTGGCATGCAAGGACCAGCACGGAGTCGCATCACAGAGGGCATGAAGGTCCGTTGGAAATGCTGGGTTCGCGGAATGCCGGAGGACTTGCCTCATCTGTCAATACTTCAACTCAATAACATACAAACAAAGTTTGCGCTGCTACAAGTTCTTGTTAATGCGGGTGTTTGGCTCATTGGGTTTGAGTGTCACGCTTCGCGGTATCTATCCTATTGCTCTCCATCGCATACGCTGAAAGAGACGGAGCTTCGGGCAAGCTCCAGCATACGATTCGCTGAAGTATGATGGTCAGCCATTCGCCATCCATTTTGTTGGGGTGCTTTTCTCACCCTGCGCGGTGCTTAGACTAAGATGTCTAAACCCGTTTTTGTAATGATATACCTTCCTCTCTCCTGTGTCCTCGATCTGGACTAGATAGGTTGACCCGGTATAGTTCGGCTTGGTAGAAGGGGATGTGAAGAAGTCTTCGGCGAGCACCTGGCTTATGATGGTGCATCTGTTGCGACTAGCGATGATAAGACGATACTTTCCATCCGTGTCTACGACGATGGTAATTTCGGCATCGTCAATATACACGGCCTCACACTCCACTCTCGCAGCTTGTCTAATCTTCGTTAGTAGCGACACGCTGCAAGTATTCTCGAGATGTTCTTGCGAGGGGACTCACAGGTTGAGCATGACCTTTTCATTTGATCTGGGATATTGCAGACTTCTCACAAACAACTCTTTCCGCATGGACTCGATTTTCTCGTGGAATTCCTCGGCCGCTATCAAACGTAAGTCATTTACCACTTCGGCGGAAGTCTCGCTGCTGCATAACGAACCCGATTTTGTGGTGAATTGGACTGCAACGTTCAGGGTCAGCAATTGCCTCCTTGGGCGAGATCTGTAAACGTCTCGAGAGCATACAAAGCTTTTGAGACATGATTATAGCCCCAACAGGAGCTTTTACTCTAGAAAATAACTCCGAGAATTACTTACTAGTGACATCCATCCCATTATGTGCCGTTGTCCGCTCATCCGAATGAGCATCAATAGACGTGACTTCCACGGACGCCGTATGTGTCAGTTTCGTGACGGTATTACGTCTCACTACTAGATGTTAGAGGTACGCTGTGTCCACATTCTTCTCTCGAATACTCACATTTGAGGATCGTGCTGACCACGTCGCCTCGTTCTCTAGCCTCGTCGGCGTCGAATGAGATCAAAATTTCGGCATATTCCAGTAATCGTACAAGATCGGCTTGCGTATCTCCAACAGAAGATTCCGGGTTCCGCGCCTTGTACTGTAAGACCTGGATGTCGTCCACCGATTCTCGGACATGCTGCGTCCGACCACGTCTGAAGGTGATCGACTCGACAGCCTGTTGAGAAATCCTCAAGTCACTATGCGCAAGTCAGTCATGCGACATCATGGCGATTACGGGTTATGGAATTGTTGACCCCATCGATGTAAGTATATGTTCCTCTTGAGTATCTGGTGAGACATAGCAAAGGCTGTTGCCTGCCCCTTGGGCTAGGATGGCCTGAGCTCGTCGTCTTGAGAGAGGGTTGAAGAATGTATCTTCCAAGTGGCGTATGTCTATAATTGTTCTAATTAGTTCTCTTGGCCATCCTTTTTGGTGTCGTTACATACAGCTAGGGTGTATTTTCTTTATGTATAAGTCAATCAATTGGTTATTCGCCCTATCCGCGGTCTTGTGGAGGAGCCATGATCCATCATCATTCGCGATGCGAATGGGGTAGATGAGATGTGATACTAAATGTTATTAGTTATCGTCTCCTAAATAAAGAGACATTTCTTACACCCATATCTCTGAACGGTGGGCTGATGTGACAGCACGCCAGCCTGACGATCTATGCAACTGCAGGCAAACATGGAATCTGAATCGAGGTTGAGAGTGCCGTCTAGAAAAGACTCAATCCACTCGCTTCTAAGAGATGTACAGGGGCAGATTAACTCATCACTAGTCATGGTTTTCTTTGCTAATTCGAAGGTCGAGATGATACTTGTCGATGGAGAACGAGCTGTGTCCTCAGATGTCTTTCCGAGGCCGGCCGATCTGGCGCTGCTTCTCCGTTTAGTGTCCTTAAGGTTGTCGACATACCATAGGTGCAACTCTTCAAGCAGCACGAGCTTCTTGTCCAATGACCGCTCGATTGAAGCCGCCCGTGAGCTATAACAGTCAGGAGAGTCATCTGGCAATCAGCGACAATACTTACCTGGTAGCAATGCTGACAAGCAAATTTAAACTATTCGTATGAACCATAATTTGACTCCGCAGTGTGTTCAGATCCCCCTTTTCCGTCGTCCACTCAACCTTCCTCCAGTTCTTCCGAATCGAATGACTCCATCGCTCCAGCTTAGGCTTATTGGGGTCAGCGTGCTCTGAGACGATCATGTATTTCTTGACGATTTCTTCTAGATGTGCTAAAGTGTGCTTGCAATTTCGAACAATATGCTCAAATATGCCCTGGGTTACGTTGTGCTGATCGTTTCCGGAAGATGCCTGGTCGGTTGATGGTCGACTGTTGTCTCGCTCGTTCTGAGTCGCTGTGAGCGCTGCACTCAGTGAATACAGCTCATTCTCGATTTCTTGGAACTCTGCCGGTGCTGATTGCCTGCCTTTGGTGAAAGTTTGGGCCAATCTCCATGCTATCTGTGCAAGTAGGATACTGTCACCTATGGAAACTTGGAGGACCATCTTGAGTTAGGTTCGTGAATAGGCCTAGCGAGTTCTTTCTTCTAGTGAAAGCGAGTAGTGGTTCGGTGCGTATAAAGAAAGATCGTATCCAATTACTTTGCTGGGTTCGCTGTAGACTGGATTTATTCGTTCATGACCACTCAGCCTCAACACGAGACGGGTGCGTATTTGAATGCAGGCTGTTGAGGCTTGGCAATACAGTATGATCATCCTAGGACCACGGTGATGACCAAAATGGACTTACCCCAATGATACCCTGATGACTGCATACGCTACATGTTCGTGCTCAGCCTCCTTGGTCTGTTATTGCCTTAAGTAGGCAACACGAGGGCTGCCTAGGTACATTATATCCGCAAGGCTCTACCTACCACCTTAAATTTCTCCTATCTTTGCATTGACTCGTACAAACTCTTTGAGCTATCGTCTCAATAACAATCTAACAACTCACTCTCCATTCATCATGAGTATTTTCTCTGCAGGGATCGTATGGGATCCTCGGGAGCCGTTGCCACTTGAATATTCTCCGACCGCCTATTTCGCCACAGGCCCAACAGACCCAGCAGTCCCAACAGCACTGAACGCGTCAAACACACGCACTCCCAGAGTCCTTTATCAATACCCTAGAGCGAGCCAATCACCTACACATGTAAAGACACTCCCAAATAACGTTGTGCAAGAACCAGATCGAAATGTCTTGCCTGCTGTATCGGTTTCGATCGAGGCGCAGATTACCGGAGACGTTGCAGAGGTGACTGCCAGGCAATTTTTCTGGAACGACGCCGACGTCTCCATTCACAAGGGCTCTTATACCTTTGCGCTTCCGAATGGTTGTACTGTCACAGGTTTCAATTGTCGAGTTGGCAACGGCAAAGTACTAAAGGCAAAGGCCCATCCAAAAGCTGAAGCTCAGGAGGCATTTCAGCGGGCAGTTGCTGCACATGCTACAGCAGCTTTGTTAGAGCAGAACACCCCCGAGATCTTCACATCCTCGCTTGGAAATATCCCACCCAACACACGCATCAAGGCTGAGATTACATATGTTGCGATATTAAAACGCAGATTCAGCGAGGATAAGAATACCACCACTCTGATCATTCCTACCTACATAGCAAACAGATACGGGCAACGTCCTGTCGATCTTGAGGGGCTCGACCTTGAAAGCAAACCCGATGATATCTCACTTCGCATAGAAATTCTTCAATCGGAGCAGATCCACTCAATCAAAAGCGAAAGCCATGAAATTCTCGTAGAGCGAGGCACTGAAATCGGCCAAGCACTTGCATGGGACGATATTGGAAAGACAGCCGAAGAAACTAGGCATGAGAGCGCCATCGTCAAAATGAAAGAAGCCAACAGTTGGCTAGACACAGACTTGATTATTACCATCGACACAGCATGCAACAAGGGGCACGACAGCCCGCACGCTTGGCTAGAACTGCACCCCTCATTCGAAAACCATGCTGCTATGATGGTAACACTTCCCCCACGTGTACTGCTGTTTCAGGATAAACCCCCTAAAAATGGAGAGATATTGTTCGTGGCTGATAGATCTGGATCTATGGAGGATAAGATGAGGAATCTGAGATCTGCTATGCACTTCTTCCTAAAAGGGATACCTCTAGGACGAACATTCAACATCTGGTCTTTCGGAGATCGCTACGAGTCTCTCTGGCCTAGGTCGCAAGTATATGGGCAAGAATCACTCCGTATGGCCTTGGACTATGTGGACACAAACTTTCATGCAGACATGGGAGGAACCGAACTCCTTACTGTTATTCAGGCGATAATCTCTACTCGAGATCCGTCCCTCCCATGTGAAGTGGTTATTCTCACCGACGGTGAGGTCTGGCGGCTTGACGAGACTCTCAGCTTAGTTGGTAGAGCTAATGAGTCCTCAAACGGCGCAGTTCGCTTCTTCTCGTTAGGAATTGGCGCTCATGTTTCTCACGCGCTCGTTGAGGGAATCGCAAAACAAGGAGGAGGATACTCGGAAGTTATCCCCTTAGCTAACAGAGATGGATGGGAAGAGCGGCTGGTAGCGATGCTACAAGCTGCTTTAACCAGTCATGTTCGCGATCTGAGACTCGACGTAGGTGGCCTTAAGGCGATGACATCACCCGCAAATATTGGGTCGCTCAACCCCTTTCAGGCACACAGAATCTTCTTGCTGCTGGAGCAAGGAACGATACCAGAAAACGGCTCTATTACAGTCACATCAATTTTGGATAACAAGCGAATATTCATTGAAGTTTCAAAAGTCAGACTTGAAAAGCCTGGTATGCTTATCCATAGCTTGTCAGCCCGGGCTATTCTCGACGACCTAGAATGGGCAAAAACTCTTTATAAGCCTCACGATTACTTGATGAGCCTAGAAAATGAGGCAGATATATCACGCCTTGCTGAGAGCATAGCCTGCAAATACTCGTTGCCATCCAAATGGACATCTCTATTCCTCTCGCAGAGGGACGATGAGGTGCCAGAAGGCAGAATTTCTCCATGCACTATTGCCAAAATCACGGTATCTCGGCCCGAAAACAGTTTTTTACGAACCCGGGGGCGGCCTTCACTACAACTCGGCCCACACCCTATGATGGTGGATTCACAGTCGATGAATAGTCTCTGTGGTTACAGCCGCTCAGTCGTATCACCTGCACGTTTCGTGTTATGCGAAGAGAAAGACCCACCGTCGACGGATAGTTTCTCTGGTTACAGCTGCTCAATCCGATCACATAAACGTATCGAGGTATGCGCAGAGAAAGACTCACCGTCGACGGATAGTTTCTCTGGTTACAGCCGCTCAATCCGATCACATAAACGTATCGAGGTATGCGCAGAGAAAGAGTTCATATCAGCCATCCTTAGTTATCAAGCCTTTGATGGAAAATTTTCAAGCGGAGTAATGACTGAGCTGCCTGAAGCGGTTCAAGATGTGATCAGCGGGTTGAAGAACTGGGTGTGCGAGAGGACTAGCCTCAATGGCCTAGAGCTCGATCTCGTGGCTAATACGGCTTTGATCGTAGCTATTTTGGAGACGAACTACCAGGGCTATAAGAATCTTTGGGTTACGATTCGTGAGAAGGCTCTTGAATACATACTTCGACAAGTATCTCATCCCGCCATCAGAGATGAGCTTTTGGAACACGCACGGGAGAAACTGAAAATCTCGAGCAAGCCAGTCCGTCCTAAGCGGAAAATGCTGTCCTCTCTGATTAGGAACCTAATCGGTAGAAAACCGAGGGGTGTAGGCACGGCGATCGAAGACCCAGCCAGCTCCGATCGGGTGTTGGTCAATAGGGCTCCTATAGATTAGGCCACGAGTTAGAGTCGGTGGCTTTAGGATAGATAGGAACCGCTACCGATTGATTAGGGTATTTCATTCGCATGTAGCAATTGAAAACGAATGGCCGGAAATAACTCATAAGATTAACATTTACTCATGTGTCTTATGAGCTGACACCCGTCGTTAGATGTAGATCCTTCCCTAAGTTTACCACTCGACCATTCATACTTAGAAATAGTGCAGAGTAATTAGGAAGAAGATATGCTATTTTTTCTTGCTTAGGGTTCTTCTAGCCAAATTTTCGAGAAATTAATGAGTAGGTGCGGTTTCTTAAGTGTTCGTCACTGTACTAAAGTCTGAAGCGAGAGGGCATAGTCTATATTTAAGTCATAAGTTGTGCAGTAACTACCCAAGTGCTAAAATAAGCTGCAAAAGTGCGGATGAGCCGGTCTATACTTTCTTGCTGTTCACCTTACCTAAGTAAGCTAGGTCTGAGGGAAACGAACGTGACGAAAACGATCTTCGCCAGCTATTTGAGAAACTTCAAGACAGTAAAGTCGTATGACAGCCAGTTGCCGAGCCTATCGATACTTATTTCCACCACATACTCCGGCAATCTAAGTCATTTCTGCAACGTTGGACCCTGGATACGAATTACATGTGTTATCGATGAGTTAAAGCTTCGTAGACTATACCACGATCATCTTTATGTACGTTTTATGGGTGTTGATAGATCCGACTCTTTGCTCGGGTTAGGTAGCATTTACTATGAGAATAGCTAAATCTGCAGTACCCATCCGTTTTCAATTGAAGCCAGCTGCGCTACCGTGCAAGTTACTCCCGTCCGCACTTAGATTTGTATAGCAAGCTACTCACCTAGCAGCATACACCACTTTTAGGGTTAGTTAGTAAATTTACTTACTAACATAACTAGTTGTATATTCCAAGAATAGGTAGTACACACACTAAAAATTAGTAGCTATACCATGATAAATCTAAGTAGTATTTTTTCAGATTTAAAAGGTCTTGCAATTAATACATTCACACCTAAATAACATACTAATCGTGTGTGTTGCAAAATAATTTATTCAATTAATTAAAGTAGGTGTTGCGTTGAAATTAATAGTAGATAAGGTGCTGCAGGTAGCAGGTGGTGTAGTAGATAAGGTATGGTAGGTGCAAAATACAGTTTTGTTCTGTTTCCTTAGAAGAGGATTATGCGCTGCTAAGTAAGTACGTTGCTATACAATTTAGGTGCGGAGTAACTCGCACGGTAGCGCAGCTAACTCCAATTGGAAACAGGAGATCTAGCCTACAGCCTACTGCAGATTTAGCTATTCTCTTTACTATCCGCTCTGTTTGAGTCTGACTATCCGAGTCTTCGAGAACGAGGAACTATTGCATACCATGGGAAGCTTTGCTGTAGTAATCTCATCTATCATTTTAAGACTAACTAAAAGCCCAGTATCTTGCAGATAACGGCCTAAAACCTGATCACCTTGCATTCCTTACTTTGAAGAAATGTGCATATGTGTGCTGCGAAGTTTTGTATTGTATAAACACGAGCTGTTCACATTGAGATGTTAGCCAGCACGACGAGAAATGACGTGTTCATCCCTGGTTATCAAAGCGAACATCCAAGGCACTCTCTATGTAGACATGGGAAATATTTGGTGGCAACTGAGAGGGAAGAAGCACCATCTTTGGCCCAGACGAGAGAACAAAGTTGGATAGGAGCACCTGACCTGTCAGTTGTTTCATGGAGACTGAATCCTAGTTGATGAGACTATTTTAATAGCTCTTGGATATGATTGCACTCAAGTAATCATGTTGTTATTGTAGCTTATTCGGGAACTTTGCCTTCAGGGTGCGCTATATATGTCTATTTGTAGGAAGCAATAGGGTGAACATACATTTTTAAGTAGTTTGTTGTCTTGACTTATCTATGAGCAGGGTTTGTTTTCTGGTAGATAGCTATAACAAAGCCGTATTGTCCCATGCAATATGAAATAATATTGATTGATTGATCATGAGCGGTGTGCCTTAGGGGATTTCCCTGCCAGGGCCCCATTCTCACATTAGCACTGGTCGTGGCACTGGATTAACTCATGTCATTCTCTCATTTCCTGTTGTGTATCAAAAGAAATACGTACTCAATATTCATATTTATGATAGCTAAAACATCTGTTCAGGTTATATTTTTATTCATTATATAATTGGGGCAAGTGAAGTTGATGCAACTGGGGTACACAATGCAAGCTACATGATATATACCTATTAGCGACCTGAATGCTTATATCGAAAGGACTGAACTCAAGAGATAGTGAATATTATGAGAGAACAGATTGTCTTGCTAGGAGAGCTGAATTGGCCGGAGCTGGTATGCCAACGAAGCTTAAGGTTCGGCTTGGCCTTTGTGAAAGATACTGTCTCTCTACTTGAGAAAAATGAAGGTGATGATGCCATTAAACCTCACAATAGTTGTGGCGTACTATTATTTTCTTTCTTTTCATGCGAACTCTTTTACGACCAGTGTTGTGAGGTGAGCTAAATCAATAATATAAAACAGCAAGGTGTAGGTGGTGCTTTGAACCATATAAATTGATAATACTGTTTGATCAGCTCAATGATTGCTTAACTTTCACTCTCATTTTGCCAGATTTACCGGCTTACAACCAATGGTGCTACGGCCGTGTCAGGTATGAGGGTTGTCTCATCAATGTGAACGACTAAATAAAGACTTCTGCCTAGGTAGGCAAAAGTCAATGGAGACGCCCGTCCCAAAAACCGGGATGCATAGGGACATTGTGCCCTGCATCTGCACTAGCACCAGATCTCATATAGTTTTTATGACTGAAGAGTCCCTTTGGCCAGAGGCTTACCAAAGGGGTAGCCTACATCTTGGAACCCCGAGGATTCAGATATTATCGGCGCCCGCCAGCTCATGACGGTAGTCATCACGGCCCGTATTCTTTATAAATGAAGATCACCTTTAATTGCTCATAATCAGAGGCGCTATCTGGAATACGTCATCTCAAGGAATTGTCGGGAAATTGTCGGCTATAAAGCCAGCAAGAAGACATACGATAGAATAAAGGAGGCTGTCTCAAAGATCACTATGGACTCAACAGGTATATTAGCAGGCTGCCAACCTAATTGTTTCGAATGTTGATATCAAATCTTTAGAGAGAGCTTCCGATACCTTACCACGATTTAGCTTAAAGATGCTGTCCCCTAGATACAAGAACGACTTTGAACCAGTAAACCATGCAGTGGAATGGGCTTGATTGGCAACGAACTTTTATTCAACCCGAACAATCATATCGTGTAGAGGGGCCGTTGGGGGCCTCGTTTCAAGGTCTGGACTGTTTACATAATCCATAGCCCCCAGGATACCTAGTGCTGTCAGTTTCACAGCCCTCAAGTTGGATTTGGGGGCTGTTATGTGGTCTATGTTTAGTCTACCTAGGTACATGCATACGTACATTTTGCGGTGTGAGGATGTAGACATGGGGCCCGGGACTGGTGGGGGGGAGCTTTGGTCTCTATTAGGTACCTACCTCTGTGGCGGGGCACCAGCACTGAGGCAATTGGGGCAATTGGGCAGCGACTCAGGCGACCCGGGTACTTTTCATGTACAAGGAGACACAGAGTGTAGTTGCCGGGGCCGCTTGGTGCTTTCAGGTACTTTTTTTGTATTGGCGGGGCGGGTCCCCCTGCGAATGACATGCCCTGGAAATTTTCGGATGGGTATGGCAAAAAAATTACCAAAACACACCGTCACTTGTTATATCAGTAAGGTCCTTCTTCTACTCCTTTCTTCTCCTTCCTTTCTTTCTTCAGCCCACTTGCACGCTCCGTCACGTCACGTCTACCCACCAACCATCCACTGTCAATCGTCCCTCTTGGTCTGGGTGACCTGTCAAATTCCCTTCCCTTCTATTCTTTCTTGCCGTTGTGACTGCCATTTGGTCCTCTCTCCGACGCCTCGGCCGTGTGTACTTCGCAATAGCAGTCAACAAAGTAGTCAACAAACTCCGGTACCACACGCCTCAGCCAGCCAGCCAGTCAGCCAGCTCGCCAAACAGCAGTCTTTGCAGCCTGGTAAGAAGAATCATTTCATCTATCCAACATGACGCATCGTCGTGTTACATATATATATTTGGCATTCGACATAAAAGTTGACTTAGTTTAGCTGCTCTACCCCGAGATCCGAGATTTGTACACGAGAAGATTTGTCTATCGAGGACCTTGAACCGAACCGGACCTCTGACCGTATCCACTGCGAATACTACCAATCGCCCTGCGACTACGAGAGTCTGCCTGACTGCTCCTCGTCCTCCCCCAACGACAAGAAACGAAAGAAATCAAACCTGCACACGCGCGTTCTATCTGTGACTTTGACTAGTCATGGCGGCCCCGTTGCAGTTTGCCTACCGAACCCAGAAGGAAATCGGCGTCACCGACACTGAACCTGTTTACGAACCCCTTCCTGGGTTCGTCAAGCCCGAAGGGAATTTACGGTGCTGTGTATATTCGCCCTGTGGCCGGTTCCTCGCTTGGGCATCCAACGAACTCGTCTGCGTCGTCGATGCCTCTGTCGGCCATGTACTCACAACTCTCACCGTCTCTAACGTATTCGACGTTGCCTTCTCCCCTCGCGGCACTTATCTGAGCACTTGGGAACGACCTGCTAAAGATGAGAATGGGGACGCAACCAAGAACCTAAAGATCTGGCATACCACTGAGGAGATCCCCGAAGGTGCCGAGAAACAACCGATAGGACGCTTTGTTCAGAAATCTCAAACTGGCTGGAATCTCCAGTATACCTCGGATGAGAAGCTTTGTGCCCGTATTGTGACCAATGAGGTGCAAATCTACAATAGCGATGATCTGACTACCGTTTGGAATAAGCTGCGAGCCGAGGGTGTCACGGATTTTGCTATCGCTCCCGGCCAGAGCAACAACCTGGCTGTCTTCATCCCTGAACGAAAGGTGTGTCCACTCTACTTTGGCTACTAGTTCATGCTCTTTGAACAATAGAAATGTTAACATCTTCAACTTCAGGGTCAACCAGCCGCAGTCAAGGTCTTTAACATTCCCCAATTTGCGGCACCGATATCGCAGAAGACCTTTTTCAAAGGCGACAAGGTACAGCTGAAGTGGAATAGCCTGGGCACGAGCCTGCTTGTGCTGGCACAAACAGAAGTCGACAAGTCGAACAAAAGTTACTACGGTGAGACGACGCTTTATCTCTTGAGTGCCAATGGCTCGCTCGATGCTCGCATCACGCTTGATAAGGAGGGGCCCATCCACGACGTAACTTGGTCCCCGAACGGAAAGGAGTTTGGGGTCATTTACGGTTATATGCCTGCAAAGACGACCATCTTCAATCACCGTGCTGTAGCCTCTCATTCGTTTCCCCTTGCTCCCCGCAATACTATCATCTTCTCACCTACTGGTCGGTTCGCATTGGTCGCAGGCTTTGGCAATCTAGCTGGCCAGATCGATGTCTATGACTTAGAGAAGGATTATAGCAAGATTTGCACCATCGAAAGCGGCAACCCTAGTGTGTGCCAGTGGAGCCCTGATAGCCGATACATCATGACCGCTACGACGTCTCCTCGTTTGCGAGTCGATAACGGTGTGAAGCTTTGGCATGTTGGCGGCGGCATCATGTATCACGAGGACATGGTTGAGCTATATAACGTATCGTGGAGACCATGCTTGCCTGAGAGCGTGCCCCGTGGAGACCCGTTGCGCCCTGTTCCTACCCCTCACGCCTCCGCTCTCCAGTACTTAGGCACAGTCAAGACGCCGTCTAAGCCTGTCGGCGCGTATCGTCCTCCGGGCGCGCGAGGCATGTCTACGCCTCTCCACTTTAGGCGTGAAGATGAAGGGGGCGCGGCTCACGTTATGAGCAATGGTGCCTCTAATATAGGCCCGAATGGCTTTGGAAGGCCGCGCCGCCTAGTTCCTGGTGCAGATCTACTTGAAGCCGGTACACGCTCTGTTCCCGGCGCCGCTCCCCTGCAGGTACCTGGAGCAGCTGGTGATGATGGCCTGTCTAAGACTGCATTGAAGAATAAGAAGAAGCGGAATAACAAGAAGGCAAAAGAAGCTGATGGCCAGAGTGGTGCCGGTGGACTGGCGCCTCCCACTCAGGAGCATGGTCCTAGCTCTGGAAATGAGGGACGAAGCCCTGAGCGTCGTGGTAACCAACAAAACCACCAGAGACACCAACGGAGTCGTTCGCGGCACAACGCCCACGGTGGTAACAACCCCGGGCGCAATCGCAGCAATACTCAGCAGAACGGCCAATCTTTTGCTGCTCCACCACAGGTCAATACTTCGCAGCCTCCAGCTGCTGACTCCCTGTTATCTCCTGGCAGTCAAAACCCAGCTTCTAAGAAGCTTCGTGGCCTCCAAAAAAAGATCCGCGCGATTGAGGATCTTGAGATGCGTCTTGCTGGTGGCGAGAAACTAGAGGATACGCAGATGAAGAAGATTGCCACAAAGGCAGTGGTCCTAAAGGAACTTGACACCATTGACAAGGATCCCCATGCAGCCTAAACTGTGGAAAAAATGAAGGTTCTCAGCGTTGGAGGTGCAACCAACTGGTTCAAGTTGGACACTACTAGCGTACTATTGCATTATCTAGTATTGTGACTAATAAAGCTAAAAAAAATGTTTCTCTGCCATTGCGCATAATTGACCTAAGCCCACGTGTGTGTTAGCTTCGAGTCTTGACTTGATTTTGCTGAGACTATGGCGGAGTGTTCATCGTATGGGCCATGGTGTTGGTTACAGATTATTTGTCTGATGCAGCAGTGACTTAAATATGACTTAGAAATATCTAGCTCGGCTCAGCAAAGAACGTCAGTTGTGGCTGGGGGGAAAGGTTCGCAAGACCCAATTCAAACAGTGCCTATGACAATATACAGATCTCTAATCCATAGGTTGATTGATGTGTGGTGGTGCTACAACCTTCTGACTGTTGAAACCCTGCCTAAGATGAGGGCTACTATGTATGCCACTCTACGGCGTCGAAGTCTATGCTGTTTCGTCTACCTCCTAGGAAGTTGATCTTAACGGTAAAACCGCCCTTGTGAATAGGGCGAGGTATTTCTCGACAGGAACTCAAATAGTCCTCACTGGAGCTTTCAAATCTAGAGTTGAAGACCATGTCCAATATCTCCAGTATGGCAAGTTGGTACTGTACCACAGTCCTCCCAGGTAGGTAATTACTATTGCCATATCGTCAGTCTGAAGTACTTGATGCTTGTAGCAGCTAAGGTGTTTAACTGACGATATTTGGTATATTAAAACTGGCATAAGCCGCCTTCGGTTTCATTCAGGTTGGAAATGAGATGGAGGCACGGGATCTAGGTATCAGTTAGGTCTTCGACTCAACCTGAGCAATAGAAAATGTAGTGTTATTACAAGTCAATCGTGCTACGGTGGTTTTTTATATATCGTGATATTTATATGCAGGCACATCTCTCTCGCTTGCAATCTCGATGAATGGTCTTGTCTTTAACGGGATTGTTATATTTTGAATACATGGCTTATTACTTAAGTAGATGGGAGAGTTACAAAGTATGGTTAAACATGTGCAACTTAAAGCTGCGTCATGGGATTATAGTTTCATCGATACCGAGGTACTAGTAGTTAGGTAAGCGTTCCCATTACTGGCTTCAAGCCATCCAACATCCACCAAACTCAAAAAACCAGCCCAAAGCTGCGTTTTGACTCTTGGGGGTTTTTTTTTGGTGATTATACCCTTTCGCGATCCGACCAAACAGCTCACACCGACAGCTAGAATTCCAGCACCATGGCATACCAACCGAGCAAGCCACACACCACCACGGCGCCAATACCGAATACATCAGTGATATAGCCATCTCGATACAGACTCCGCAAGAGGAAGGATATAGATAATATCCAGAGGCCCCAGGATGTCGGTCTGGTGATGGGCTGCACCACTTCCATGCATTTGACCCAACCGAACGACATGTTGATGAGGCAGGCCACGGCACCGGGAGCGAGGCCAACGATCATGCACACTTTGTGTAATCCCATCAGGAAAATGATGTTGTAGATGGTGGTTCGAAATGTGGGAAAAGGTGGTTCAATTCCGGCTGATGACGACTTTGGTTGGGGAAGAGTAGATTCCTTTTTGCTATCCTCTGCCGTCAGAGGCAGCAGCGGATCTGATTCAGAAGGAGGCATTTGATGAAGAAGAGGTAATTAAAGTTGCGCTCGCTTTGTGGTCTGTTTGGTTGTTTGTATTTTGTTATGAGAGGCTTAGAAGGAGTCGATGAGAATCGTTAGTAACAACGAGTGTGATTGGGGTGCTATGACTGGTTGAGCCGAAGATAATGGAATCTGAAAGTGCCTTAAATGCCATTGCTAAGAGGGCCCTTTCGGCTGGTGTAAAGTCTTTGGGTAAAACTATGGGTAGCTTGTTAATGTAAATTTTAGACTCGTAACGTTGAAAATACGACACTACTTCTCGAAAGATATGTTAATTATACTTGATCACTCAAGTTGGATGTTATGATAGCTTCAGCTATATAATTTGCGGCCTCGGTAGCACAGAATAAATCTCGTCATTGCTTAATTATTAAATGTGAAGATATCTGAACACATTACTCGTAAGGTTTCAATTCGTTTGAATGAATTTTCTGATTATATCTCCTTCTTTTCCAACGCCTTGAAATTAATGCTGTTCAGGTTTATGTTGGATCATCTAAGATGCACGTGTTTTCTTGGTGGTAGCTTGAAATATTAGCTCTCCTGGTTATAGTCCCCTACACAAACTTAAAAAGAATGAGACGCCGTCTTGCTAATGAAGCACAGACATGAAATCTTAAAATTCTAAATTACGTCGTTGAACATTATGTCCCGCACCTTATCAGTGGTTGCTCGATTTGTGTACTACGTGACTCGAGCCGTGTGGTTTACACGAAATCTGCAAGTCACCAAGAAAGCTCTAGTCGCATATATATGACACACAAATATATACATCATTTCAGATCAGAATACACAAAGGTAGCGCCATTACCAGTCCTACAGTAGCTATAGCTCGAAGGCCTGAGCGAAAGGCAAACATATGAAAGCTTCCGCCACTGACGAACTAGGTCTTACTGAGCAAGATTATGCTCAACAAGGTCCTCATATCAAATTGTCACTTGGCAGATACCTTGGGTTGCGCAATGCCTATATATCTGTCCCTCACCTCTTATATTCCGAGGCGATTGCCAGTCGCTATCACTAACGCGTTCTCAACTCAAAACCACCTACTGTACCCCAAGGTCCTCTGACATGGGTTTTCTTGCCAAAATCCTCATCATAGCCTTTGTGCTCAGACCATACCACTGTTCTCCGACACCTGGTCATCTGGAAGGGGGGTATACACTACCAAGAGACCTTAGCGATGGAGTCCACTACGTCCCAATTATCAGTCATACAGACAGCAGCGGAACTCTGACGCCGAGATACGGAGACGCAGTCCAGATCGCCAATACTACCGACAGCTTGCATCGTCTAGGCAACACCGGCACCAGCACTGACACCAACATCAAAGGGACGGTGTCGGCATCAGCTCCAAGTCATCTACCAATCAATCGCCACAGATGCAAAATGGGGGAGATGCTCGACTCAGGGCATTATCACATGGCGTTTACAGCTTTAGCTCAGCGCTGCGACGAAGGAGAGAAGATTTTCCCACACTCAATCATGTTCGCAAAGTATGGAAGTGCCCTTGTATATGGCTGTAGCTTCGCTGGGAAGAATCCGTGCTCAAGCCACGAGTTGGAACTGTTTGAGGAGTATCTTGACAAGAATTGTGGACCTGGTATCGTGGGTTATGCGGAAATGAAGCATTGGAAGAAGCGGTATGGTCGGGCAGATTTTGAGTCCAAATTATGCCACATAAACCTTTCCCAATAAGGGTTTTCCCAGACTTTCCTACTCTTCGGATGCTGAGCTTGTCATAATATTATCAGATATTATATTCATCAAGATGGTCATCCTCTGTGCTCTATATCGCGTGTGAAGGTCAAGGTCCCCGCCATCATCGCCCAAGGGCCATTTCTATCAAAAAGCCGTTGCCCACTCCGGATATACCTCCTCCTGCCTCGGCGTCGATGCGACATTTCGATCGTGGATATGATCTTCAAGGGGCAAGTCCATGTGCTGGCTATGCTCACCCATATCCACGCCTCTTTTCTGTATAAACCGGGCGAAGCCTAGCGTCTGCCTCTTCCACTCTTCTCTGCTGACCTTCCCGGCGATGTAATCTGCGAAAACCATAGCATCGAACGCAGCTTGCGACGTTGACGCCACGGTATGTGGACGGAACCCAGCTAGGGCGTCCCCAATCAAGACAACTTTGCCGTCCCAATACTCATGTTCCGGGCTTAATACATCCGTAACCGCTTGAACGAAGGGCTTCTTGGTCCCGCAGACGACCTCTGCGAATTGCGGCGGGAGACGCTCGCGCGCGAGTTTCCGCTGTTTCTCCCATGCCTGGGGATCCGTCATGCCGGGCGGCATGGTGATAGCTCTACGCCGCCCATTTCGATCCGTCATGATTTCCTCCAATTCATCCGAGCCCTCGGGGAAGTTGGTGTAATACACAAAGTTCAGTAGTCGTTTTCCCGGTTCGACGGTGCCGTTCTTGCCAGGGATAAGGTACGCCAAGATCTGCACGCCTTGGCAGTGGAAGAACGTGAACCGTTCGCATAAAGTCTCTCTCGTTTCCTCGCTTGCCTCGTCTTCCGGTAGCGTCCCTCTCAACGCGCAATACCCTGTGTATGTACGCTCGACGTTGGGTTGGACGAGCGTCCGGACCATGGAGCTCGGCCCGTCGGCGCCCACAACGATGTCGGCAAGGATAGAGCCTTTCTCGCCTTGGCTACTTTCCCAGAAGACGCGGACGCCTCCTCCTGCTCGTCCTTGTCCGTCGCGGCTACCACCTTGTTCTTCTTTGATGTCTGTGACGTTTCGATCGTGAAGATGTACAGCATTGCCGTGTTCCGCGACCGAATCCGGCACCTCGCAATAAGGGCTCTTCACACCATCATAGTTTGCGCGCATCAGGTAGTATGTCAAGTCCCACGATGTCATACTCTGCGTCATCGCTTCTTTGTGCACTATCTTACCCTCGCGGTTGAGATACTGCCGCGCTTGCGATGTCACTGCCAGCGGCCGATCGCAGCGGTTATAGCGCCGGAAGAAGTCCAGTGTGTCGCCGCCTGCGACGATACCGGCTCCCTGGTCCTGGAGAAGCGGCACTGGGTTGCGCTCCAGGATTGTGGTATCGTGGCCCAGCGATTTCAGCGCAAGGCCCGTAGCGAGCCCCCCTAGTGACCCTCCTACCTATAATCCCACACAGTTATTATTGGCTTCGAGGTTCAACGTGTAAGGTTTGAGAGTCATACTTACTATCACGAAGTGGAGCTTCTTGTTGCTATTATCATGTTGCCCCTCTTGCTGCTGGTCTACCAACCGTGTGACCATCGTTCCCGGCGCCAATTGGGTCTCGCTGGTCTCTCTAAAATAAGGGGAGTGAAGCTCAACTTTGTGAAAATGAGGTTCCAAAGCGAACTGCTCTCTACGATAGCAAATTCGGCAGTGTTATGGAGGACATTGATTCGACCCTGGGTATAAGTATATTCAAGAGAGGGGATTTGTGATGTCAGCACAGGCTAAATAGACACTGCGGTTCATGAACGGCACTTATAGCTATCCTAGACACCGTGAAAAGTGTAGGTTACGTAGCGAAAAAAGAACGAAAGTTTCTAGTCAATATCAGAGGACAATGGTGGTCTTATTTTCGCATTTGCTAATAAAGAATGGTCGGATATTATGTTCTGTGACCTTCGATTTCAATCTGCTCTCATTTGTGGAGGTGATAAATCTTCCCATCTTTTCAAAACGTCTACTGTGGTGGACGTGATGATAGGTGCACGAGTGAACTCTTCCGGGAAACACACGCGCACGCGCATGCGCACCGAACTGACCATCCTACGCATTGCTAAAAGTTTATCAGTCGGCCTATGAACTGGATCAGGTCTAACAAGAATAAGAAAAATAAGAACCCCATGGTAATTAAATATATCCCAAAAAACTAAAGGACCTGCACGACGGGGGAATACGAGCTTTACGAACACTAATCCTTTTTTGGAGATAATCACATGCAGCCCAGACTCCCCGACCTAAAGTGCGGAGAAAGTCTTGCAGCCTCATTCAGAGAACCGGTCTCCTGGTACAGGAACACAGCCCCTAGCAGGAGCTCATTCGTGTAGTTGAGGTCCAGATGCCGCGCGCGGGACATCCTGTACTGGATTCTCGGTAGGTTACCTACTTTTCCCGTCGCTTATTAGCCCAAGCGCGTCCAGAAAGAATATATCTAGACCTTGGGTACGCTCTGCCTGAGGCAGAGGATGCCGGCCGCCATCTCAGTAGCTATCCTTCAAGTAACTAGTGGACTTGGCATAATATTTTAACCCAGTCATTCGGGTTCAGCGAAGGGTAGACTGATATCTGCAGCCTATGAAGATGAGAATAGGGCAGAATGCGGAGACAAGGATTCAATTCTGGGTTTAGGCAGGCTGAAGCTGACCGGGAATGTGCAAATCACACTCGACGTGGCTGCAGCCACCACTCTTCAAGGACAAGGACCACGATGCTGCGTTCTGGTACGACCTTCGAGAAGGAAACTGCAAGAATGGCATGCAACGGCATGCCAGCCCCCAGATCCAAGTCGGCTCTGCCTGTTGTACGCCTGTATAGGAGTCGGCTGCGTGCTCCCTTGCAGACTTCCACGATACTGGCCATCTTCCCCTCTCTTCCATCAGAACTCTCGCAACCACGGCGCTGTGGAACATACCGAAGATGCAATATCTTCTCAGATCTAGCCTACTCGTAATTGCAGTTGCGAGTGTCGCTCTGGCCCAGCGGTCTGCAAATGCGTCTATATGCGACTACTATGCGGCGAAGACGTATGGCTCTAACTCCAGTGATACCCAGTTTCGGCTGATGCAGCATATTGTCGCGCTCGCATTTGGCGGAGGTTCAGGTCTCTCTGGTGCGTCGGATGAGAGCACGGGAATCCTTAACCACGGGTTCTTTGACGGACAGGCCGTGTATTTGAGGCCTTGGTTTGACGGTTCAAGTATGTTTTTGCATACCCTTTTGCTTGGTTCTCACAAGCTTGGCGCATTATATCTAGCCAGTGAAAGGTTCATCGTGCTGACTAACGGTCTCGCGTTACAGAAGCAACGACGAACCTGAACAATCAACCCGTAGGAATCAATTGGATGGACGGGGGCGCTCAACAGCCGCTGATGAATTTCCTCAACGGTAGTACAGACGCTGTTGTATTAGACCAGACAACGAACGAATTGTAAGTTGACACTTGCGTCTACTCTTATTGCGACCAGCTTCAAGTTGAAGCAATATTGACTATGGCAGTCGCTTATTCACTCACTTCTACACCGCATTCGGATTCATCTTCGGCTGCACGCTTGTGCGTTCCTTTCCGCAAACCAACGAAAGCGGCGGTCCCATTTCCCTAGCGTACGTCCACAAGTACATGAACCTCAATCAAACCGATCTCGGTCACTTCATCAACCAGCTCACGCTATCGAGCAAATACTTCGGATTCTCGGATGATGATGCTAGCACGCTGAGTACCTACATGAACTCGAAGTATAATGTGCGCTGTGCACCGGCGGTCAACGGGCAGCTGTACTCGCTGTGCCAGGCGCCTGAGTGTCCACTTGCGGCACCGAGCGCGGACTGCGACGCGTACGTGAATCTCGCGCCCGGAGTGAATGGCACTGGTGGCGCGCAACAAACCAGTGCGCCCTCGAGCAGCACATCTCCGGGTTCAACAGCAGCGTCCATACCCACTAGCACCGGTTCACCGCCGGCAAGCTCCCCAGCCTCTCCCTCGACGAGCAACAGTATGGTCCTCTCATCCGGCGCAATAGCAGGGATCGCCATCGGCGGCGCGGCCGTCGTGCTCTTCGCTATCGGCCTATGGCTGTTCTTCCGCCGCCGACCCACCAAACCGCAGATGATCGCTGTGCCCTCTCCATACACCGGAGGGGGAGGGAGTTACGCGTCGCCGACACACCCGTATCACCCCTCTTACACGCCGACGACGATAAATCCACATGCGAGCTTCGACAACTCGTCCGCTCTGCACGAGTCGTACTTGGCTCCGGGGGGAGGCGCCGGATATGGGGCCTTCTTTGCGCCGAAACATCCTAGTGAGGCGGAGTTGGGTGTTCCGACACCGGCGGCCGCAGGCTCACCACATAGCCCGCCCATAACGCAGATTGCGGAGATGGAGAGCCCCCAGGGTATGCCGATGCGTGGGTCGCTGTCGCCGAGTCGATTTGGAGAGCAGTCAAATGCGTGGAATGCTGCTGGCAGGTGAGACAGCATCACTGAAGAGTGGTGAAGTGAAGGGGCGCCGAGCATAGCTTTCTTTGCACATATATCATGTAGTCCTTAGGATTGACAATAGTTCAACCGCAGGCGTAGTACTGAGAAGGCGTTTGCGAACTAAAGTACCGTTCGTAGTAATCTAATTTGAGAACCCTACTTCTAATCTATGATAGGGTCCATGGCGGCGATCAGGCCAGAGGATCTATTGTACCTAATGTTGAACATTGAGCGGTACAATATGCTTGAGGGAATTTTACCGGACTGTATCGTGACTAATACGCTGATATGCAAGTTACTAACTACTATCGGGCATTGACATGTTGAGATAGGGCGGGCGGGCGGGCCTTCCGCCTGAGCCAGCTATAAGGTCCGGGTGCAAGGCTAAGTTGCTTAGGTGTGTGTATAAGGCACCTAGGCCAGGACTACCTTGTTTTTCTAGTTTTTACACATAGTACTATTCGTCAGTTATTGTACTTCGCGAATTAATTTGTGTTTGCTATAAGGCAGCTGCGATTCTTATACTATCTCGTAAAACTTTTATAGATACGTTAAAGTTCACCTATCCTTTCAGAGCAGTCACTAAGAGTTCGAAAATAGCGTACGATACTACTACGTCTCCCATTCCTGTTATCTGTTGGAAGAGGATGTACGTCCTCGTCAATGTACCGTATGCCACCTCCGTTTGTTGTCCGATGGTACTGAAATGTGTTCCACCGTTCTGTCCACCTTCCTCACTATCTCACTATGTAATTAGCCGCCCACATATTGTCCTGTATTATGAACTCCTACACATAGGGCATAAATAGTCCCCTGGTAACCCGCCATTGGAACCGATAACGCACAGTATCAATGTTCCGAGTTTCTCGCATAAGTGGTTCTATGTGTGATGAACAGCGCTGGATATAACCACGACTAGAAAGCAGAGGACTCTCAACCCCATCGTTGCGCGTTTGGTTATCAATTACACCGAACATAGAACTACGTAGTCAAACTTGCCGAATCATGCATATCTTACGATCCTGGGTCATTTCCGGAAACAAGAAAAAGTTTACGAAAGAGATAGGCAAGTTACCGTAGTAGGACCCGCAAGTTCTTTTTTCATTTTTTTTTTGGAAAAAAAAAAAAAAAAAAGAAAAAACTTGAAGCTTGAACAAAAGACAACGGCAAAATTGGCTTTAATGATTAAAAAGAAGAACGAATATTATTTTAGACGTTGGAAATATTTCAAACAGTTTATTAGCCGTGTCGACTAACAGTTGATCGCTTCACAGTTGGAAAATGGCTAGATGCTTGGAAGTACGCACTGTCGAACATTCGTTCAAAAGAATTGCGTTAGTTCCGTATAATATAGCACATGAATCTGTATACTTTTGGCCGATCTTCAGAAAGCGGTTGGTCATACAGCTACTCTTATCATATCTACTATCGCGCCTATCCTTGATGCCGAACCGAAACGGGTGATTAAGATAGCCGGCTGACCAGAATTTTCAGAGGGTGTAAGGTTAACCGTAATACGTTCCATTGGTATTGCGCTATATATTGCTGCGAACTCAACGAGGATGGCTATAACCAAGGCGTCTACGTAACATTGACAAGTAACGTAAGCGTAACAACTTCATTAGTACGATATAATTTGATTCACGAAGGAAAATAAAAGGCCAGCAGTGGTAGTTGAGAAAGGGGGGGGGGGGGGGGGGGGGGGGGGGAGAATAGAGAAATACAGTATTCCTAGCTTGATTATAAATACCATCCACCAACCTAATCTTGCAGCTGGACAAGGGTCGGCTGCCCGCCGTATCTCAATACATTTCAATTAGAAAATGGCCCAGGTGTTGGGTGGCTAGGGGGTACGATATCGTACGTAGTAATGGGTGAGATAAATAACTGTATTATATTGATCTATTCACTATTTAACTCATAAAGGCGAAGCTTTTATGCGAGGAGAATTCACTTAATAAAAGAATTCTGCTTATACAGACCGTTTGCTTAAAACAAGGCTACGTACGGATAAAACATTTATACGATAGCCTCGTATGCAGTTAATTTAAATATTGCAACACTAACTTTTTTTTTGTAACTATAATATCTTTTTGTACAAATATAATAAAAAATTTAAAAAATACTAATAATATAAAGAAAATCTTGATTATATAAAACAAGTTGAATTATTGTTTATTTATTTTAAAAATGGTTTATACGTGTATAAGTAGAAAAAAAAGTGAACTATAATCAGCTGTTACTATATATAATTAAACTGTTAAAAAGTGCTTAATAGTAAAGAAAATACAGTACTTATTATTTTTATATATAAGTAAATCTCTTTTATATAATTTTTTATTTTTTATTTTTTTACGCGTATATATATAAACATATATATATACATATATATATTGTACGTATATTTTAAACAAGTGTTTTAAAGTTATATTAATTTAAAAATAACTAGTAGTAGTAGTAGTAATAATAATTATAACTGCTGCTGTTTTTATACGCTTTTATTTACTACTACTTGCTTTAAATAATATTTTATAGTTTTATAATTTTATCTGTATAAAAAACAATAATATAATAAAAATATATAGTTTTTTAACTAAAAACTAAGCTTATTAAGTTTTTATATAATAATACTGTATAAATATATATATATTTCTTGTTTTTATTTTTATACGAATACTTTTTAATATATTTTTTAACTAATATATTTTATTATATAATAAAATAAAGAAAATATTATTATTACTGCTTTTTTTATTAATATTGTATTTTAAATATTATTATCCGATATTTTTATAAACGTTTAAACTAAGCTTATTTGTTATAAAAGCTATTTTTAAGCTATTTTAGTTTAAAACTAAAATATAGTTTTATTACTGTATACTAATAGTTTATGTAATAGTAATTCGGGGTAGGGAAGTTCGGTTACGTGATTAGCGTTCAGGGGTTAAGTTGATCATTCGTGTATTTTTTCGTTTTTCGCGTTCTTTTCACGCATATGCAGATTTTCCATACACGTATATTTTAGTACAGAATTTAAGTTTTTTATTAAGTTGTAAATTATTTACTATATAGGCCCTAGGCTAATTTAAGTGTGTTCTTTTTAAATATGTTTGCATTAATTAATATATTGCTTAATTTACTACTACTAGATTTATTAAGTTTATATATTTAAATAAAGTCTTTAATTTTTAGCTTTTTTTCTTTAGTTTAAATAAGAAAACAGTAACTAAAAAAACTACTATTACTATGTTCTGCACTATAAAGGTTCTTTTTTTTAGATTAATTAGCTTTTTTAAATAAGCTTTATTTTTATTTTAAGATATAAACTTTAGTTTTTAGTAGTAAATGCTTTATATTAAACTATTAAACGTTAATAAAGTTATTAATTATTAAATTATAAAATAATAATATAAAATTTTTAAAAACGTAGTAGTATATTAATTAAGTAGGATAATAAAAGATTTTATTATTAATATATAATTATTTATAAAAAAGGTTAAATTTAAAAGTTATAAAACTAGTTATAAGCGGAAATTAAAAAGTTTTATATTTAATTTATTTTTAAAAATAACTAAATAAATCGATTTAAAAATATTACTGTTTAAAAAATAATTTAATTAAAATTTTATTTATTTTAATTAATAAGTTTATAAAATAGTTTAAGCTATAAAAAAAAATATTACAAATATTAATTAAAAAAAAACAGTAAAAATTATAAATATTTAAACTATTTTTATAAAAAAGTTTAGATTTTTATTAATAGTATTTATTAGTTTAAGCGGTTTAAAGTATTAAAAGTTTATTTATTAATTAAATATTATTTTAATTAGAATATTTTAAAATTAATATACTTAAATAATCGGAAATATTATATATAAATTTTTAAATATATTAAAGTTAAGTATAAGATTTATTCGTTTAATTTTATAATTAATAATTAAAAAAATAAAAAATTATTAATAGCTTTAATTAATAGTTTTTAATATAGTTATAATTTATAATAAAGTTTTAAACAAGTTAATTTTTATTAGTTATAATAGTTTATTTTAAAAAACAAAATTAATATTTTTAATAGTTTTAAAATAAAAGTTAAAATTAAAATTAAATAATAAATAAATAAATTAATTATTTTATTAGTTATTATTAGTTTTTTTAGTTTATATTATAAGCTTGTTTTTATTAACTTTTTTAATAGTTTATTTATTATTTTATTAGTATATTTAAATATTTTAACAAAAAACTTCTAGTTTTAATTTAATTAAAAAAAAATCCTAGTTTTAATTAATTATATTTTGTTATTAAAAATTATAAACAAGTTATAATAATAGTTTATTATTATATTATTTAGTTTTTTTTAATATTTTTATTTTAAGTTTAATAAAAATAATATAAAAAAATAGTTAAAAAAAATATATAGTATATTTTAACGTTATTATATAAATAATAAAATAATAATTAATAAGTTATTTTATTAAACTATAAGTATAAAACAAAAAAAAAAATAAAAATGTTTTAAAAAATATTACTACTTAAAAAAATATAAAAAAAACTTTTTCTAATATTTTAAAATTTTTAATCTTAAGTAGTTTAAATTATTAAAAAATCGTTTAAAAGATTTAAAAACTAAAAAACCACGTTTTATAAACTTAAAAAAAATCTATAAATACGTTATAAACTATAAAATTATTTTTAATAAAATCTAGAAAAATAATCTAAAAAGTAAAAAATTAGTTATTAAAAGTTTTTTTAATCGTATTAATAAGAATATTATTATAGAAATTATAAAAAAAAATAAAGAACTTTTTTTTACTGTTTATATTATAATATATAATACTGTTTATAAATATATTTATATATAAACTAAAATTATTTGCTTTATTAATTTATATAATAATAAAAAACTTAAAATATAAAACTTTATTTAATATAATTAACAACTTATTATTTTTTAAAATAATAAAATAATTAAAATAACTTATTAATAAATTTAAGCAATAAAAAAAAAAGCTTGTTTTTTTTTTACTAATAAACTAAATTATTAAATTATTAATTAATATATAAAAAACTAGAAAAAAAATAGCTAATATATAATATTAGCAATAATTAATTAATTTAAATATAATATTAACTTTAAAAAAAATTAAAAAAACTATATAACTTATACTTAAACTAAGATAATTTTACTTGTTATTTTTACGAAAATAATAAATATAAAACGTTTTAATATAAAAAGCTTAACAATTTAATTAAATATAGAATTTTACGCTAAAAATATAAGTTAAAAAGTTATTATTTAAAAAATTAAAACTTTTTTATAGTAATTTTTTAAATTTTAATTTTAAAACATGTTTATATAACTATATAAAATACTAATTAACTTATTAATTTTTTAATTTATTTATAGATATATAATAATAAAATAAGCAGTAATATAATCGTTTAAAAAACTAAATATAAAATTATAAGCTAAAAAATTAATATAAATAATAAATTTAAAAATTTATTAACTTAATTAGCTTTATAACTAAATAATATAATTATTATAAAACTTTTATTTTATAATAATTTAAAAAATATTATTTTAAATATACTAGATATTATTAATTAAAAAAAACGTTATTTATTTTTATTTAAAAATATTGTATTATTTAATACAGTTTTATATTTATTTACAGAAAAATATTTTATTATAATAAAAAAACTTAATTTGCTTACTATTAAATAAAATATAAAAAATATTTTAATAAAAAAGCATAAAATAACTTAAAATAATATTTAAGTTATATTTAATATTATTAAAGTTTAAACTAATCTAAAAGTTTTTATACTTAAAAAAAATAAGCTATTTAAAAGTTATAATAAGCTTAATTAAAAAAAGCTAAAAATATTAAAAAAAATAATACTAAAAAAAGCTTTAGTTTTTAACATATATTTAAGGAAAAAATTAAAACTTAACTTAATAAAAAGCTTGATTAAACTTAAAATAATCTTTTAAAATATGTTTTTATTTTATATAAAATACTATTAAATTTAATTAGTAAAAAGTTTAAAATTATACTAAATTTTATAAAAGCTTTTTTAATTATATAATTACTTAAAATTTTAATTAAAAAAAAAAGCATTAAAACGCTTGCTAATATTAATATTATAGCTTAAAGCAAATATTTTATTAATTTTATTAATATATTAAGTATAAATTATTTAATTAACCTAATATTAATTATAGATTATATAAAGCTTTTACTTAAAATTACTGTTTATATTAAGATTAAAAGTATAAAAAAACTTATTATAGTTATTTTAAATTTAAAAGCTTAATTTTTAATAATTACTAAATTATATATTTTTTAAAGCTATTTACTTATATAAAAAACTATTCTGACGGAGAAATGGGTCGATTGATCAGGGAAGCGGAGGAGAGCATGTGCAGTGGCTACTAGCGATCTTAGTGCTGGTGTTTCTGATGATCTATTCCTTTAAGTTTAAGTTTTCTACACTAGTTTCTGTGCTTGCTTAGTTATTGTGTGTTCTTAGATCATAGTAACTCCTTCTGTAGTCTTTACGGAGCGTAGTACTTGTGCTGTGGCTGATCCACAGCGTGTTATAATCTACTTTACCGTTACAACTATTATATATTTTTAATCGTTTTATAAAAAGCTAAATAAAAAAATCCTATTTATTACGAAAATTTTTAATGCGCGTGTTTAAATATTTAATTTTTATATAAATATTTTAATTTATATTATTAAAAATAAATCAGCTAATAAGCTGTTTTTTTTAAAAATAAACTTTTTTATAAAAACAAAACTAACTTTTATATATAAAAATAGGTTTATATTTATATAAATAGTTATAAATAATATAAAAGTTTAAGTTTTGTTATAACTATTAAACAAAAAAACAATCTTTAAATATAAAGCTTATAATAGTTAATATTTTAATAAAAAAAACTAAAACTTGCTAGTAAATTAAGCTTAGCTAGTAAAAATTTTAAGCTAATAAATAATTAAAAAAAAAAGCTAATAACGAATAAATCAAATAAACAAGTTAAAATATTAAACTTTAAATTAAATAAACGTTTAATAGTTATATTATTAAATAATAACGTTTATTTAATATTTATAAAGTTATTAAATTAAAGTTAAAAAAATAAAAATGTTTATATTAATATTACTATAATATATAAGTTTAAAAGTAAAAAAGTTATTTTAATAAATATTATTAAGCTAAATAAATCGGTATTTTTAAAATTAATATTATAAAAAGTTAAAATAACGCGATCCACCATCGAGCTGTCCAAACCATCGAGCTGTCCGATTTTCCGACCGCGTCACCTTTATTTTTAAAAATATCAATCACAACGTATTAAAATTAATTAAAACTAATCGGAATCCTCTTCATTAGACGTTTCTACAACTACTGTACATGTTCGTACATTATGACCAGTGTTGCCGCATATACCACACCGGCGCGCGCGAGCTGCAGCCCTTGCAGGACGACTACTACTTTCACCATTTTCCTGTAAAACCAAACCACCACTTTCTTTAGACACTTGCAGAGTTGTTCCTTCTTCAAGAGTAAGTACTCCTCCAGGTTGTAGCCGCTTGTTTTTTGTTTGCCGGCGTTTACTTAATATGTGGTTGGTCTCGCGAAGCTTGGAGACCTCACCACGTAATAAAGCAACTTCATGCATCATAGCATAAGTAGCTTTTGATAATGAGCTGACAGCATTAACAATTGGTGTTGGAGAGCTTCCTTGATGGTTAGAGATTCGGGTTTTTAAAAAAACGGACTGAGAAACGGCTTCGTTAATGTTACTGGGTGTTATAGACACCCAGGGAGTAGCAGGCAGTCCGGGAGGCGGCGACGGAGTTTGGAAGACTGGCGTAATATCAAGCTGCGAAATAACAACTTGCGGGTCGAAAGGAACAAGGCCAGCGGCCCTGAAACCAGCTCGAACGTTTTCAGGCGTTATTGCTTTCGTATACGCCTCGAAAAACGCGGGCAAGAAGTCTTCTTTTGAGATATGTGTGATATGGCGCCGCATTAGATCTTCGATTATGCGACCGTAAATCTGTTTTAACGCGCTAAAACAGGCAACATCAAGAGGTTGGAGCTTATGAGAGGAATGGGCAGGCATACAGAGTGTAATAATGTTGTTCTGCTTGCAATAATTCTCGAAAGCTTCGGAATGGTGGCTTTCGTGACCATCAAGGATAAGAAGACGTTTTGAGCCCGTTGCTCGCGGCTTGGTGTATTCATCAAAGTGCTTAATCCATTCCAGACCAAGCTTATTGTTAATCCAACCATTTTCTGAGACTGCAATACGCCAATTACGTGGTAGAGAGCTGTTGCGATACCACGACGCAAGGTGGGTTTTCCCCTCTAAAATGATAAAAGGCGGTACTGCCCAACCTTGAGAATTGACCGCACAAACGGCTGTAGACCAATTCCGATTGCCTTGCTGGGCTTGCCTAGGCCTTGTACGCCTTTCAGAACTTGTTACAACCATACCGGTTGTAATTATGCCCATCATAAACCCCGTTTCGTCGAAGTTGAAGATATCCTCTTCCGCAATACCCTCACGCGCGATTGTAGCTTCCACGCGTTGAAAATACGCGTTATATATAACAGGGTCTTCGCATAAAACCCTACTATAGTCCATCCGACGGTTTAAACGCGTCCGGAGCTCTGGTGTACGCGTTATAAAACGCGACGTCCAGTTCTTCCCAACAGCCTCAGCCCCGCGTTCGTGTAGCAGTCGATTAGCCATATCTTCAACGTAACCGAGCCGAGGGGGAAACGATCGCGCGTCGAGGTCGATTATGAAGTTTACAATTGATCTTTCTTCAGAAACAGTAAGTTTTATTCGATTAGGTAGTTTGTCGGCTCGTGCTGGTATTCCTTTAAATCTGGTAATAAGGGTAGCTTTAGGGACAGTATAGAGTTTAGAAAGTTTACCATAAGAAATATGAGGGTCGCGTCGTTTAGCTTGGATAGCTAGCGAGATTCTGGCTTCTTTAGAAACAGAAGACATGTTGTGGTGGTAGAAATATGTATAAGGAAAGTTAAAAGGTTGACGCGGTCGGAAAATCGGACAGCTCGATGGTTTGGACAGCTCGATGGTGGATCGCGTTACTTAAAAAAATAAAAGCTATATTAAAAAACTTTAAACTATTAAAAAAAAATAGCGTGTTTTAAAATATTTACCCCAAGTTTTCTAAAATGCTTTAAAAATTAAAGCTTATATAAAAATAA